>JASANC010005180.1:0-18519 GCA_030248135.1 Theristus sp. LFF4_11
CCTGAAGCGCCTTGATTAGTAGAATGTCCCTGCACCCTTGGTTTAAAAACTTTTCCATGTATCACGGAATGTTCCTAGGGCCCCCCCACTCTTATTTGCAAACGGTGTTAATATTGAATTGCTAACTCCAAATGTTTTCACGCCTCCAAAGCATAGCCGTGCGACGATGAGGTGAACCGTGCTGCACTTGCGGCCATGCGGATGCGCTGCACATTGCCGCACATCTGTCTCCGTCATATGGCCGCAACTGCACCACGGTTCTCCACACTGGTACAGTATGTCTGTTCAAACCTGTCACTTTTTCAGCAGAACACAGAAATCGCGCAACAAGAAATAACGGAGTGCGGAGTTTGCCGCAAAAACCACAAATTTTGCCAGAAATGGTGGAATGTTTGATTTCAGCCCGATTCGTTCACCGTAATTGAAGTTTCGCAAATATTCTGCATTCTGCGACAGAAGGCGACAGGTTCCACCGAACAAACAAACATTATGCCGTAATCCGTAAATTATCGTGGAACTCTTTAAGTCATCAGCTGATTGGTCGGCGATCACGCGATGCATGCGTGCATTACCGTGGAGGCGGAGGCGGGGCAGATTGTGTTGCACCAGAAAGCACGTGCATCACCAGCCAATCAGCTGATAATCTAATAGAGTTACGCATTAAGAGCGGACTAACGCAGTTCATGCTGGCCGGGATGCGTCGAAAACTCAATGACGGCCAGCGGACGTCCCTCAACGGAGTCGCCGAGCGAATAAATGCTCGTGATGTTCGGACACTGCGCGTGCACCTGCGCGAGCGTGTCCACCAACGCCTCAGTGTCGTGGTGTTGGTTCGCCTCGAATGCGTCCACCATCACGCCGCCGCCGTACAATGCGGTCGCAGAAATCAAAAAACAAAAATGCACAGCTATCCTGTACATGGTTCCGCTATTAGAAATGTGTGTGAGTGTGAGGAGACCAACTCTTTCGTCGAGTCTGAAAAAAACAGAGTGAGATTTATGGAATGATGAATGGTAGCAAAAACTTCCGTTAGTCTGTTTGCACGTGTCGAGGTGAAGGGAGTGGGTGGGGAAGCTCCCGATGTCCCGAATTACTCCAGTATGGCGGGACTTTCCAGATTTTGTTTTGGTGACTTCATTTACCCCTTTTCCAAACCGTTACCATGCCTCTTGTGTTTTGAGCCCCAAAACGTCTCTAATTTTCCAACGCAGCTCAAGTGAAAGCAAACATACCGGCTTGAAATTCGATCAATTCTGATGACGTCGCCACGACACGACACGAAACAGCAACCAGACCAGTAGCGACAGCGGAACCTCGGGTGAGGGGTGTTTGCCTAATTTTAGAGGGGTGTGTGTAGGGTTGTTAAACAAAAATGAAATTTTTTTTTTTAAAAAAAGTGATTAAAAAAAAACAAAAATGCCGATTTTTAAAAAAAAAAAAATTCGAAAAATTTTCCTCTAATATGCTCTGAAAACCTCAATTTTGGCACAATTTTTCGAAAGTTCAACAAAAATTTTCTTTGATTATACCTCGTAAAACCTTTAGCAGTCGATTTTGGGCCGTTTTACCGACTGATTTTAGGCTTCGACAACATCTGCGATGAAGTTTTTGAGCGTCCCAAAGCTTAGCCTACCATTTCCGATGCAGATAAGGTGACGATTCGCCTCGCAGAGCGTCCGATTGTGCTCGCTGCTCCGTTTGCAAGCGCTACGTTGTCTGGTTGCTGCTTCGTGTCGTGTCGTCGCGACACCATCAGAAGAATTGATCGAATTTCAAGGCGGTATGTTTGTCTTCACTTTAGCATTAGCTTAGCTGGGGACAATTAGTGACGTTTTGGAGGTCAAAACACAAGAAGAGGCATGGTGACGGTTTGGAAAAGGGGTAATTGAGGTCACCAAAACAAAATCTGCAAAGTTCCGCCATACGGGAGTCATTCGGGAGGCGCTTGCATATCATATGTGGTTCTTCGGACTCCCTGATTGATTTAGCACAACTTTGATTTTTGAAATTTTTTTTTTTAAATTTTTTTTTTTTTAAACAAAAATGACGATTTTTGTTTTTTTTAACAACCCAAGGTGTGTGTAGGGTTAGGGGAAAAAAAAATCCGGATTTTTTTTTTTAATTAAAAAATTTTTTTTTTTTTTTAAATTTTTTTTTTACAAGTTAGGTTCGTTCGAAGCGTCTCGTCGAGCTGAGTTCATCTAGACTATTTTCAGAACGATCCGGGAAACTATAAGAGCGAAAATCGTGTTTTATTGAAATTATGTCCATTTCATAGAGGGAAAGTTGCATTTTCAACAGTAAAACAGGGCAATTTTTCACGTGTACTTGAATATTGAACCGTTCTTAGTGGTTCCTCTTTAGAAAATTACCAAAATTTGACTGTGTTCAAAAATTCCTGTTTGCTGTAGCTAAGTCGGCAACCCCGGTCGACCCGGTCGCCCCCCCCAAGACACTTACTTTCAGGTTCAACCAGCTATGCTATCTGCCACATGGCGAGAGCCCACTCTTCAAATCATCGTATCGAAAACACGTACCATGATTTCGCGATCACGTTGCGGGCCACTGACAGACGCAAGTTTAACACGTTAGTTTAGCTCAGCACGCAAGTTTTAACATGTGGCCATGTTATCGGGTATCTGAAAAACGGTCGTGTGATGTGGTATTAACCAACATCTCCGCTCAAATTGTTTAACAATATATCGCACAACTCCATTGTAGACCTATAACATACGCCAATCAACAAGATATCATGTTCATCTCATGGCCTACCGACTGAAAAACATGTTCTAAGTTGCAAGAAAACGATTTCTGAAACGATATTTCAATTCAGTTAAGTCATTTCAACGCTAAAAATTGACTCTAGAAGTCATCCAAATCGAAAAACATGGAGTACGTCGGTCAAAATGACCAAATAATGACATTTACCTAAGCACACAAAGAAGTTGGGAAGAAAATTTGGTTTGAACTTTCAAAAAATTATGCCATAAATCGAATTTTCAGAGCAAAGTAGAAGAAAAAATTTTCAATTTTTTTTTTTTAAGTTTGAAAAAAAAATCCAAATTTTTTTTAAAAAAAAAAACGAAAAAAAAATAAAAAAAAAAAATTTTTTTCAAAGCCCCTAACCCTAGTGTGTAGGGTTGTTAAAATACAAAAATCGTCATTTTTTAAAAAAAAAAATTTCAAAAATCAAAGTTGTGCTAAATTAAACCAGGGAGTTCGATTCGAAGAACCACATTTGATGTGCGCAAACGCCTCCCGCCCGAATGACTCCCGTATGGCGGAACTTTCCAGATTTTGTTTGGGTGACCTCATTTTAGGGTTGTTAAAAAACCAAAAATCGTCATTTTGTGTTTGTTTGTCAAATGTGTTTGCCAAATTTTAGGGGGGGGGGTGTCAGGTGCCTTCTCGGTGAGGGGGGGGGGGGTGCGGGGGGCCGGGGGGGTGCACTGGCAGAAAAATTGAGGGGGGTGCACGGGATCGCACGGGTAATACCAAATTTTTGCCTCTGAAAAACACAGAAATTCTTGTAAAATACAGAATATTTTGTGCAAACAAGCTGCTTGTTTGGTCAGAAACCACAAAATCTATGCAGAGACAGACACAAACGTCAAGAAAAATGCAAAAATTAGTATTTTTGGAAAAAAAATGAGATGAGATTGACCACCGTGAGGGGGGGGGTCACCGGGGTGCGACTCCTTCCTGGCGCTTCTTTTTTTAAAACGCACGCGCACGCGGCATCGGCATGCTCATGCTCATGATCCACTAGCGCGCCTGCACACGCTCCGGCCTCAACAAAAACTTGTTAAAAACGCAATTGTTTTGACATCTTCCTTTCTGAAAAGGCTTGGCTTAGGTTAGGATTAGGGGTACTCATTCAAAATACGGGTCCGCTCAAATTTCATCGCAGCGCGCTGATTGATGGCTCAAATGAAAGCCCTCGTTCTGCTGAGTAATCCTGTGTATGGGTTTTTTGAAATTCAAAAATTTGAAGAAGTTATTTGAATTTGAAATTTTAGATAGGGTGGGTCTGTGGTGAGCTTGTCAAGTGCACTGAATGTTGTATTCATGTGCTTGATAGATATTTATGATGGATACCGTTCACATGATTGCATGAAACAGTCATACGTCTGAAATTGGTGCCCACGGGTTACGGTAGCGGCAGTTTTGGGTCTTGACACGAAGTTGCAGAAAACCACTTTGTTTCTTGGGAATAACAGTTGAAACCTTTTAGAAACATGCAGCATTTATAACAGAATGTCAAAAACCGGATTCCAAGGATTACGGTAACTCTGCAGTGGGTCTCGACACGATTTTTTAAAAACGTCCTTTTATTGCCAAGATAAGCTACTACAGTCGAACTCACTAAAATGTGGAATCAGCTGATTGGTCGACCGAGCGGAGGCTGCTCACACTCCGCACCGTTCTTTTTTCGTGGATTTGGATTTTATTGAAACGTGTTTTTTATAAATTTCCAGCACCCTTTTTGTGCTAAAAATAAACTCAAAGGTTAGAGACCGCGAAATTTAGAAAATTTTTATGCCACAGCTCAACTCAAAATGTATTTTTTGTTTAATGACGACGACGTCGTCGTCGCTTAATTTTTGCGTGTGGACTGAAAAATAAAAGCCTGAAAGGAGTGCGCTGTGCATGGTTTGCTGCGTGCACCAAGTAAATGAACACAGCAGCTTACCAAAAACAACTTGAAAACTCGTCGTCAGTAAAAAAATGCATTTTGAGCTGTTGAATAAAAAAATTGAATTTCGCAGTTCTCCAACCCTTTGAGTTTATTTTTAGCATGGAAAGGGTGCTGGAAATTCACACTCATTCAAAAGAAACACGTTTCAATAAAATCCAAATCCACGAAAAAAGAACGGTGCGGAGTGTGAGCAGCCTCCGCTCGGTCGACCAATCAGCTGATTCCACATTTTAGTGAGTTCGACTGTAGAATGATGGATGCCGTTCACATGATTGCATGTAACAGTCATATGTCGGAAGTTTGGTCCCACGGGTTACGGTAGCGGTAGTTTTGGGTGTTGACACGAAGTTGCTGAAAACCACTTTGTTTCTTGTGAATAACAGTTGAAACCTTTTAGAAACATGCAACGGAACTCAGAAAACACTCGGCTGTCCCATTCAGCGACGTTCAGCAAACGGCGGCTACGAAATTGGCATGTGCTGTATGGCTACTCTCAGGGTGACATCGCTACTTTTACTACATGTACAAACGCAGCTAATGTTACTCAACATTTTTGCTTGAGAAGACATTTGTTCGCGACCCTTCGAGTCACTTGCTGCATTCGTTACCGGGTTTCATTGGCATACTTTCTCATTTTCACGACTGCGATGTCAAAGTTTTCTGTCAACCCACCAATCATGTGAACGGTATCCATCATTCTAGTAGCTTTTCTTGGCAATAAAAGGACGTTTTTAAACAATCGTGTCGAGATCCACTGCAGAGTTACCGTAATCCTTGAAATCCGGTTTTTGACATTCTGTTATAATGCTGCATGTTTCTAAAAGGTTTCAAGTGTTATTCATAAGAAACAAAGTGGTTTTCTGCAACTTCGTGTCAAGACCCAAAACTACCGCTACCGTAACCCGTGGACCCTACTATCAGACGTATGACTGTTTCATGCAATCATGTGAACGGTATCCATCATAAATATCTATCAAGCACATAAATACAACATTCAGTGCACTGTACACGCTCACCACAGACCCACCCAATTTAAAATTTCAAATTCAAATAACTTCTTCAAATTTTTTAATTTCAAAAAACCCATACACAGGATTACTCAGCAGAACGAGGGCTTTCATTTGAGCCATCAATCAGCGCGCTGCGATGAAATTTGAGCGGACCCGTATTTTGAAGGAGTACCGGATTAGGTTAGGATCATGTTAGGCTTAGGATTATGCTTTAGGATTAGGGTTAGAATTAGGTCCGTTTAAACAATGTCCGACAACGAGCGTCTCGGTTTTTAGAAAAGAAGGGCAACCGGTGCGACTGCGATTAGGGTTGTTAACAAAAACAAAAATCGCCATTTTTGTTTTTTTTTAATTTTTTTTTTAAATTTCAAAAATCAAAGTTGTGCTAAATCAATCAGGGAGTCCGAAGAACCACATATGATATGCAAGCGCCTCCCGAATGACTCCCGTACAGTAGCGAAAGTGCGGGGGGTGGGGGGTCCACCTAGGGTTAGGAAAGAAAAAAATCCGGATTTTTTTTTAATTAAAAAAAATTAAAAAAAAGAATTTTTTTTTACAAGTTAGATTTGTTCGAAGCGTCTCGTCGAGCTGAGTTCATCTAGACTATTTTCAGAACGATCCGGAAAACTATAAGAGCGAAAATCGTGTTTTATTGAAACTATGTCCATTTCATATAGGGAAAGTTGCATTTTCAACAGTAAAACAGGGCAATTTTTCACGTGTACTTGAATATTGAACCGTTCTTAGTGGCTCCTCTTTAGAAAATTACCAAAATTTGACTGTGTTCAAAAATTCCTGTTTGCTGTAGCTAAGTCGGCAACCCCTGTCGACCCGGTCGCCCCCCCCCCCAAGACACTTACTTTCAGGTTCAACCAGCTATGCTATCTGCCACATGGCGAGAGCCCACTCTTCAAATCATCGTATCGAAAACACGTACCATGATTTCGCGATCACGTTGCGGGCAACTGACAGACGCAAGTTTAACACGTTAGTTTAGCTCAGCACGCAAGTTTTAACATGTGGCCATGTTATCGGGTATCTGAAAAACGGTCGTGTGATGTGGTATTAACCAACATCTCCGCTCCAATTGTTTAACAATATATCGCACAACTCCATTGTAGACCTATAACATACGCCAATCAACAAGATATCATGTTCATCTCATGGCCTACCGACTGAAAAACATGTTCTAAGTTGCAAGAAAACGATTTCTGAAACGATATTTCAATTCAGTTAAGTCATTTCAACGCTAAAAATTGACTCTAGAAGTCATCCAAATCAAAAAACATGGAGTAGGTCGGTCAAAATGACCAAATAATGACATTTACCTGAGCACACAAAGAAGTTGGGAAGAAAATTTGGTTTGAACTTTCAAAAAATTATGCCATAAATCGAATTTTCAGAGCAAAGTAGAAGAAAAATTTTTCAAATTTTTTTTTAAGTTTGAAAAAAAAATTCAAATTTAAAAAAAACAAAAAAAAATAAAAAATTTTTTTTTTCAAAGCCCCTAACCCTAGGTCCAACCCCCCCTCAGCCGAAAATCCTGCCCGTGCACGGGCAGATACCCGTGTACCCCCCTCCCCCCCTTTACCTCGACACGGGTACTAGACTCGGTTGGCACGTTTTATGATATTACGCTCCAGTTAACTCACGCTCCACATTGGATGTTCTCGGACATTGCTAAAACGGACCTAAACCTAAAAACCAAACCTAAGCCTAATCTTAAGCAGAACCTGTTCTTAACCTAATCCTAACCTAAGCCAAGCCTTTTTAAGAAAGCAGGAATGAAAATAACTGCGTTTTGAACGAGTTTTTGTTGAGGGCGGAGCGTGTGCACGCGCGCCAGTGGATCATGAGCAATGAGCAATGCGGATGCGGGGCAGGTGCGTATCATAATGAAGCGTTGCGACTAGACTCCCCCCACCCCCTCCGCGAGAAAACACGGGATCGCACCCCCCCCCTCACGGTGGTCAATCTCATCTCAATTTTTTCCAAAAATACTGTAATTTTTGCATTTTTCTTGACGTTTGTGTCTGTCCCTGCATAGATTTTGTTGTTTCTGACCAAACAAGCAGCTTGTTTGCACAAAATATTCTGTATTTTATAAGAATTTCTGTGTTTTTCTAAGGCAAAAATTTGGTATTACCCGTGCGATCCCGTGCACCCCCCCTCACGAAATTTTTCTGCCAGTGCACCCCCCCTCAGGAAAATTTGCTGCCCGTGTACCCCCCCACCCCCCCTCACCGAGAAGGCACCTGACCCCCCCTCTAAAATTAGGCAAACACCCCCCCCTCACCCGAGGTCCCGCTTTCGCTACTGCTCCCGTATGGCGGAACTTTGCAGATTTTGTTTTGGTGACCTCAAATTGCCCCTTTTCCAAACCGTCACCATGCCTCTTCTTGTGTTTTGACCTCCAAAACGTCACTAATTGTCCCCAGCTAAACTAATGCTGAAGTGAAAACAAACATACCGCCTTGAAATTCGATCAATTCTTCTGATGGTGTCGCGACGACACGACACGAAGCAGCAACCAGACAACGTAGCGCTTGCAAACGGAGCAGCGAGCACAATCGGACGCTCTGCGAGGCGAATCGTCACCTTATCTGCATCGGAAATCGCGTAGGCCAAGCTTTGGGACGCTCAAAAACTTCATCGCAGATGTTGTCGAAGCCTAAAATCAGTCGGTAAAACGGTCCAAAATCGACTGCTAAAGGTTTTACGAGGTATAATCAAAGAAAATTTTTGTTGAACTTTCGAAAAATTGTGCCAAAATTGAGGTTTTCAGAGCATATTAGAAGAAAATTTAAAAAAAAATCGGCATTTTGTTTTTTTTAATCACTTTTTTTTTAAATGTTCATTTTTGTTTAACAACCCTAGGTGCGATCCCGTGTTTTCTCGCGGAGGGGGGTGGGGTGGGGGGGGGAGTCTAGTACCCGTGTCGAGGTAAAGGGGGGGGAGGGGGGTACACGGGTATCTGCCCGTGCACGGACAGGATTTTCGGCTGTGGTGGGAGGTGCCCCCCCACCCCCCCCCGGCCCCGCACTTTCGCTACTGGTGTCAACAACCCTACCTCATTTACCACCCCTTTTCCAAACCGTTACCACACCTCTTCTTGTGTTTTGTTTGACCCCCATAATGTCACTAATTGGCAGTCAAATGAATTTGCTGGCCAACCTGTCATTTTTGTTTTTAAAAAATTAAAAAAAATTTTGTGCCACGGTGGTAAGGTTTAGGTTTAGGAAAAAACTAAATAAAAAACAAAAATACCGATTTTTTATTTGAAATTTTTCCTCTTATATGCTTTGAATCTGAAATAGGGATAGGGATATGGTTCAAAAAAGTGAAACTAATGATTTTTTAATTAATTTTTTTAATTTAAAAAAATTCCAATTGCCGGACAAAAATCTGATGGTCCACAAAAATAGGTGCACTCAAACCGCGCTTATCCGCTGAGTTCGAATTTTGTATTTTCAGAACTAAATAAGATTTTTTAGTCTTTAAAATAGGCAAAAACTTTCGGTTTGGTGATTTTTTTAACAACCTTATTCTGTGCAGACATTGCTGTGGAAATGGAGTTCAGGACCTCTAGTGTCGATGCCGAAGGCGAAACCAAATTTTTGAAAAAAGGGTATCGTCACGTGGGGGAGGGGTGCCGAAACTTTTTGAGTTGTGTGTCAATCATGGTATAATGGCACCTTCCCAGCCGTTCCTTCCTTCCAACCTTCCTACCACCGTACCCACAATTTTTTCCGCTGAAATTTTGAAAAAAAAACGCTACACCCAAAAAAAATTTGCACTGCATCCTGCACCGCACTGCATTTTGCACCAGTACCGAAGATGACGGTCATTTTTAGGCACTGGGTGCTACACGTGGGAGGGGCCGAAATTTGGGGGATAAGTGGGACCCCCCGGTCGCCTTCTAAAGGAGGTAAATCGGATGCTAATCGGTTCTAGGGTGTTCCAGATCCAAGTATTTTTTCATTGATGATGCAGAAACTTCGGTTTGTGTACGTGCGTAATTTCGTAATTTCCCGTCACAGTACGCTTCATACAACAAAAAGAGTAGATTTCAAAAGCAAAAACAAACATGTGTTTTTCAATAAGTCGACAGTTTTTGGATTCGCGTTGAATAACCAAAAGTTGTTTGTATAATCATGAAGCATGTGCACTGATATCAACGTTTGTGTGACGTCAAACCCACTACACGTGCTGTGTGACCAGACTACTACACCGGAGTCTTTTGTCTGTGTTTACGATGACAAAAACAGAAACAGTGAGCTATATATGGAGTCAGAATGGAAAAAAAACTGCTGGCAAAAACCTGAATGATAAATTGACGTGCAAGCAAAAAACCTTGGCGCATGCATGCCGTGCATGAAACGTGCAATTTGGCTGCAAACCGTGTGTAACGGTATGACGACACTGACAGCGGCATCACACAACACACAGTGTGACGTATAGTCTCTGCAGACTGTTTTGTTTTCTCATCGTTTTTCGACGCTTTTTCGGCTGGACTTGGTTCAAATCAAGACTGTGTGAAAAGTAGTGCAAACAGACTTTTCATACAACTACTACTCTTGCACGTAGTCTTCATGTTTTGTCTGTCACGATCACGCCGGAGAATGGTGTTGGCTGAATCAATAAGAATAAGGCTAATCAGTAAGGATAAGTTGATTTTTTAAATTTGACACTTCTTAGTTTCCTTTTATGGTGGTTCGTTTCATCAGAGTTTGACACAATTGAGCATGCAGGTGCACGAAAAAAGTGGCAAATGTACTTTTGCGGCCCAAGAGATTGCGGCCTGGACGAGTGCGGCCGAAGCGTAGCGGCCTGAAGGATTGCGGCCTGGACGATTGCGGCCGAAGCATAGCGGCCTGGACGATAGCGGCCTGGACGATTGCGGCCTGGGACGATTGCGGCCTGGGACGATTGCGGCCTGGGACGATTGCGGCCCGGGACGATTGCGGCCCGGGACGATTGCGGCCTGGGACGATTGCGGCCCGAAAAGTTTTCATGCTTTGTCACCTTTCCAGGTCAATTTCTATCTGTCTAGAAAATTTGCTCCAGCCATCTATATCGCCCCCCCCCAACACCCTTGCTCTGGAACAACAATGGTTTAAGCCATCGTCGTCATCGTGTCTGCTGCGTTTGCGTCGAATCGATCGTTGATATTTGCGCCGCTGTTAGCAATAAAATAAATTGAATTGAATGGAAATTGAACTGAAATGGAATTGAATTGAAATGAATTGTTGTTGTTTGTTGTCCGAATCCCTATGTTTGAAAATCCAAGATTCTGGAGGTTTGATTTGAAACAAATGCTGTGGGTGGGGTTAAGGTTGTTAAACAAAAATCGAAATTTTATGCTCTGAAAACTTTAATTTTGGCACAATTTGAAAGTTCAACAATTTTTTTGATATTACCTCGTAAAACCGTCAGTATTGAAAACTCGTGTGCGAGAATAACATAACCAGTTGCGTGCGACAAAGACAATGACCACGCTTTAAAATTTCGTGGGCCGCAATCGTCCCAGGCCGCAATTGTCCCAGGCCGCAATCGTCCCGGGCCGCAATCGTCCCGGGCCGCAATCGTCCCAGGCCGCAATCCTTCAGGCCGCAATCGTCCAGGCCGCAATCCTTCAGGCCGCAATCGTCCTAGGCCGCAATCCTTCAGGCCGCAATCCTTCAGGCCGCAATGCTTCGGCCGCAATGCTTCGGCCGCTATCTAATGGGCCGCAATCGAACGCACGCCAAAAAAGTTAGTGCACGTTTTTTGCAGGCAAAAATTCATAATCGATCAATTGAATGCACAGGTTCTTTCAGATTAATTGGGCGTTATGAAAATTTCAGTGTTTCGCCAATTTGTACTAATTTGTACAATCGCTGAACTGTTTTGGCGGCTGTTTAGGGTTGTTGGTTTAGGGTTTGTTTGTTATCTACGGTATACTTGCTTAGGGTTACAATGAACAATGAGATGAAAGCAGCGAACCGCGGCGGAAGTGTACAGTGCAACCAAGCGAACGGCTTCGAGCAAGCAACACAACAACAACAGCAAGAACAACAACCACAACAACAACAACCACAACAACAACAACCACAACAACAACAACCACAACAACAACAACAATCGGCAACAAGCGAGTCACCAGACGCCGTGCCGGTCCAGCAACTTCTCCCTGTATTTCAAGTGCCTCCGACAGACAGCCAATCAGCATCAACTGAACAAACGGAGTCGCCAGAGTGTGACCAAAAAGATATCGTGTACCAACAGCAGCAGCAAAACCAGGTTGACCATAATCAACAGCAAACAGAAGTGGAACGTAACAAAAGTGAAACGGACAATGCAAAGTGATGTATTTTTCAACGGTTTTTCTAATAAACTAGCAAATTGACCCGTGCCGTTAGGCACGGTTAGCTGATAAATACAACTATTATTTTTGAGTTGGTTTTCCCTTTTGACCTTGCCTACGACGCTGACTCTTTGATTTTGAGCTGCTTTAACCGACTGTTGTTGATTTACCATAGAAGTGATCGCGTACCCTAACCAAAGCCAGGCCTTTAAGAGTGTAAATATCAAAAAGGCAACACTTCTGAACAATTGTTGCAAAACGCCAACTTTCGTCTTGATAAGTTGCTTTTTTCCCGGTTACTCTAACCTAAGCCAAGCCTTTTAAAGTTTAAATGACGAAAAATGCAAAACTTTTCTGAATATTCGCTGCAAAACGGCCACTCTTGTGTGGTATGTTTACTACTCTTACCTTTAACCCTAACGTTAGCCAAGGATTTTTGATAGAATGGAAATGACAAAACAGCAACATTTTACTGAATACCCGTAGCAAAGCTCCCGCTTCTGTTTTGAATGTTTACTTCTTTTCCCCGCTTACCCTAACCTACAGTAAGCCAGTTCTTTTTGATCGAGTGCAACAAAAAGCAACACGTTTCTGAGTACCCATTGTGTAAAACGGTCGCTTTTGTTTTGTTATGTAGCTTTTCTATCCTAAGTGACGCATTTTCTATGATAAAAAACAAATGAAGGAAAAAGCAATGATTTTCTAAATACTCGTTGTAAACACCGGCTTTATAAAAAGTCTACCTTGTGAAAAGAGCAATTAACTTGCAACCGATTGTTTTAAAAACTCGTTTTTTGTGAAAAAAACTCCATCGTCTACAATGGAGTCCTTGCAATTGTGGTGTGCATTTTTAGACTGGACCGGTTTTTTATAGTTGTACAAATGATAAAGTCGCTCAATGACATGATTATTCACTGATGAATTCAATTGATTATTGATTAAAGTGTTCAAGATTAAACGAACGATTCAAGAATATAATCACTGGTATGTTTTCAGAAAAACCCGCTGTCAGATTCCTTTATTAGTGCTCCTCAAAACGGAACTTGATATCACCAGCAGTTCGGGCACACTCCCTCAAAAGTTTTCGACTTGATCAACCCGTAGTTTATTTCAATCTGAAGTATTTTTTGCCGAATTAGAATAACCATTTCTGTTTTTGAGAAAAAAGAATTCGCAAGTAAATGTAGTGTTACCCTTTTGTCGGCGTTGTAGTAGTCGTACAGTACGACAGATGCGTTCTTTTGATTGCTAACTTGATAGACAAACTCGCTCTCAATATTCACGCAGGTTTTGTTGACAGAAGACAACTGAAATAGTGAACGGAACTCATTATACAAACTGCATGTGTTCTGTTTGTTTTTATCATTTTCGTTAAACCTAAGGTCGTTGACAAAATGTTATGCTGCATTCATGAAACAGTATTTAGTGACCTCGCAGCTATGTTTTAACACAGCTATGCGTCATTTAACACGGCTTCATGAATGCCGCTTACTTCATCAAAGTACACAGTTGCCCGCGTGTCCCCCTTGTCAGTCTCAACGCGTTGCACGTGTGCCTTCGACTTTTCGCGCTTCAGTTTCTGTTGATCGAAGGTGTAGCCTGTACAGAAGATTGGTGAGCAAAAATTACAAAAAAAACTTTCATAAAATCGGCGTGACAAACACAGCACAAACACATGCTGCCTTTCGTCGCCTGCAAACGCAGTGAGTCGTAGAACCCAAAAATTGACCATAAATGGTGTGTTCTCGCTCACCAGAAAGTGCGTCAACCTCGACAACCGCCATGTTCGATTTTCCGTCCGCTTTGTCGTCCGACGTCTTTGTACGAGCGTATGCGCAGCAAAGTTGCAGACGGACCAGTTGACCGGACTGCGAGACCAGCTGGTCACAGTCAAAAGGCCTGCAGAGAAAATGGTCGTCGTTTGAACCCAGTCCATAGACCGTTGAGAGGAAGCACGATTTCTGACTAAATGTTGTTTTTCACTGCGTTTCCGAACCGAAGCGAGCAATTGCAAACAGACATTATTCATAACATGCTTTTGTAATCGACGCTCCGCTATCGCCCGCAAACGCGAGTGGGAAATTGCAGTTCATTTGCAAATATGTACAGTCTAACTCTAAAACACATCCAACTAGCTGATTGGTTGGTGATCGTGATATGCATGCATTCTGTGCAAAAACCAAACTCCGCTTCTCCACAGCAATTTCTGCACAGAATACATGCATCACGTGATCACGAACCAATCAGCTAGTTGGATATGTTTTAGAGTTCGACTGTATGGTGCGTTTACTTTGCGGGTCGTTGATCGGTCATGTGATACTGCCACTGCACCTGCACAAAGACCACACCAGAGCCGGAGGCCGCTAGCTCAACTGGCTTGGTCGTGTCCGTCAACTGAAACGTTCGGTGAAGTGATGACTTTTATTTTGGTTCCGAGACTCAATGCGCGCATGGATTAGGTGAGCAGTTTTATGCATGACGCGGGAATTCAAAATTGGTATTAAGCGACCCGAGTGCCCGAAATTGGTCGGATCACAGAGGCAATTTTGAATTGCCACAGAAAGATTGAAACTAGTTTCCTTTCTGTACGTCTCAGGACGCATTGAGTCGCAGAATCCATTCGATAATAATAATGTTTTTAATTTTAGCCATGGCAAAAAATATTATTCGTCACCGGAATTGTGTGGTACACGAGCGCGTTCTGCTCGTTCACTTGAATCGTCTGCTTCGTGTCACCGTTTGTCACCGTGACTTCCACGTCGCCAGTTCCGGTGTACACTTTTTCTCCATAGGCAGCGAGCGCTTGCAACGCCAACACGGTGTCCTGTAACGCTTTGCAATGGATGTGGGCACTGCACGTCTCTTGCAGGTTGAAGCCAGTTTTGAATGATAATTGAAACAGATCTTTGTTGACGTTTCGTTCAGTTCTGCGACTCAATGTGTTTGTTGACATGGAAAGGAAAATAGTTTTATACTTGATGCGGCAATTTAAAATGGCCTCTAGTGACTCAGCGCTGCCCATAGGGACACGCATCACTTAACCAGTTTTGAATTCCCGCGTCAAGCACAAGACTGCTCCATCTCATATGCGCACATTGAGTCGCAGAGAACCAAAAACACAAGAGAACAACGTCTCTGAGCTCGCCTGAGTGCTCGCCCACCCGCCGAGCGAGTTTCGCTTCGTCGTCAGCCATTTTGCAATCGGCAGCGCCTCGTTGGTCTCGCCACGATGCACGGCCGTCAGCAACGCGTAGGCAGTCATTTCGACGTCCACCGAGCGTGGTCCACGCCAGTAGTAACGCGCAAAGTCGTCTTCCTGCCGGCTGCTGCCGATCGTGTCCGTCCAATAGCGATTACCGTCTGTGTCCGTTTGTCAGAATGTTTTTTTGAAGTAAAGGGAAGTCATGAGTAGCCGAAGTCGAGATGAAACTCATCAGATCACTGGTGCTTATCCAGGTTCAGGAAAGCGAGGGGCTCTAGAAGCTGTCCCCCATGAGGACATTGGCGCGAAATGATGAACCGTCCATTCATCAAAACCAAAACCGCGAAATCGATGGCAGCTACCGTAACTTAAAAACATTCACCGTCCCAGTTGCATTTTAGTGCGTCTGCCCCGTGTACCTTCAGTTTTCGCGGCCGCCAGCAGCAGTTGCCATGCGCCGTCCTTGGCGGTGCTGTTGGCGACGTGCAGCGCGTAGGCGGTCAACGCCAGCGCGTACGGCTCGTTGGCGAGATGCTCCAGTTGCTGCTCCAAGTAGCGCACGGACGCCTGCGGCTGAAGCTTGACCTGCAGTTTTCGTTGGGTGCAATAAAAACTGGTTATTTCTGGGGGTTTTGGAACGGAAAGTTACAGTGTGGACAGAAAAAGTAACACCCCACCCCCTTCTCTTATGATTGCGCAAACGCCACTCACATCGCCGCTTTCCAGTAAGGCGATCGTGACGTACGCGGTCAACGGAACGCCGGGAGCACCGGAGCCACCCTGGAAAAACAGAACACAAAAAAGTACGTGAACGGATGCCATTCATTCGCAACCCTGAAACAACACTATCGGCAATTATCAATTTTTTTAGGTTCCGCGACTGAATGCGTGTGCAGACATGCAAAGGAAAGTAATTATCAATGCGTTATGTGGCAATATTCAAAAACGCCAAACTGACTCGGCCCTATTTTGAATTCCCGCGTCACATACATGAAACTCGGCACTCATCTATGCGCGCATAGCATTGAGTCTCGGGACCAACCTAAACGACCATCTACAACCAAAGCCCGCTGCGCACCTGCATGTACTGATTGTGTACACTGCCCAGCTCGAGCACCAGTCCACTAGGCGTCACGTGCTTCTGAATGAACGCCAACGCGCGCACGAGCACGCCGTCACTGATCGTGGCGTCATAGTGCGCGGCGCGTTTGAACGAACGATAGACGAACGCGGTGAGCCAGGTGCTGCCGCGTGCGTCCTCGGCACCGAACGCGCTGAACGAGCCGTCGCGTCGTCTGTGGAAGTGTACACGGTGTTTGTTGGAACCTGGCACTTATTGCTGTTCGTCGCAGACCGTATGCAGAGCGTATGAGGCTTTGAATTGCAGTGTTTGTGTAAACCTGTCATTACTGTTTTGCTGTTTGTCGCACCCTAGTCACACCTTTTTCACTCGCCAGCAATAAACGACTGACGCACTTATTGTCAAATTACAACATTCGTTGCAACTGTGGCTACTAATCTGACTTTTTGCCTGAGCGACCACACTAAAACGCGTTTACCATATCTTGTGAAAATGCGATTTTCTTAGCTATGCGTCTTTTCTTGTAAATGCGTCCAAACGTCCATTTTATAATAACTTGGGTGCATCATCAATTGATAGTAGACACTTTAGCAGCCAAACTACTGTAGTAACCACGTTTCCTCCAAAAAAACTGCACCGACAGATAGTTCAGTTGGCGCTGGTATCCGCTGCGGATGTACTGCAGCGCACGACGGCGCAACTCCGGCGCTTCGCGGTTGGTCGCTTTCAGATAGTCGAGCACCAACACGTTCGGCACCAGGTTCACCATGTTCTGCTCGCCGCAGCCGTACGGCAGGCGCACCAGACGCTCCGCGCTGCCCATGATCGGCCCAAGCATGTCGCCTGCGAATGCAACTTCATGCTGAATGAAATGGTGTATGGCCGGTGTCCTGTCCGCCGGAGTGTCCGACGCGGTTTCCTGTTCCCCGCGGTGTCACGGAATAAACAGAGTGGCCAAATTTTGTTTTTTACTTTTACTTTTTTTGTTTTAGACGGCTTTATAACTACTTTTTCCCGGGAGGCAACGCAGCGGACACAGACACCGTACACCACTTTGGACATCTTTATTGACGGTGTTTGAACCATGGCGTTGCGTTTCACCTTTGAAACAAAATTCGAGCCAACCAACCAACCAACCTGACGTTTCTTTTGTTTCAATTCAAACAAAACATGAGTGGAAGCGCATGAGCGTTTTACTAACCAATTATATTCACTTGCGCTCTATGCGAGCCGTCGACGGCCTCATCGGGGAACTCGTAGTTCACTCGTTCGCGTCTCTCCTCTCCAGCGGCGAGTTGGAACACAAACGGCGCGCGATTTGATCAACTTGGTAGCCCTCCGGCTAGAAAACACCAACTCAAAGTGTACTTTGTTGCGTTCATGAACGGTAAAAAACAAAGAACTGTGCTTGTCCACTGTAGAAAAATCTGGCGCGTTTTTCGGCAGCGTTAAAAACGCCAACGCTAGCGTGAATTCACGCCAATTGGCGTTATTTACCGCCAGATTAAGGTTTTGTTTTAAACGCCAGTTTTTTTCTGGTGTCATGCGTGTTCAGCCATTCAAGTCGTATTTCCACATGTGCAACGTTTTTCCCGCACGCACCTCAACGAGCAACGGCATTTCGACGGCGTCTCCCGTTGCTGTTGATCGCCTGCCCCGTCAGCGCTTGCTCGCCGATTCTCTGCGGCTGAATCGGAAAAAACACCTGACGACAGAGCCGCCGTCCGCTGCTACCTGAGTGAGAAATGCGGAAAATTTTGTCAAATTCAGAGAATTTCGTCACCGTAGAGAAACAGTGTCGGCTCAGCACTCATGCTGTGTTCACTAACGGTCTGTCAGGCCGTTGTATTCGTGCGGTGCGACTGTCGAATCCGCCCAGCGTTCCGTCGCGTGCAAGTCGAAGCCCGCCCAGCGACATCGATGGTTTCAGCGTCAGCGTTACCTTGTCGTTGCACACACGTTTTTGCACTCGTAAACTCTCGTAAGATGTGACACGTGTATCTTTTTTAATGCATGATGCAGTCTGCTGATGAACGGAAGTCATCTTTTAGAAACTTTTTTAAAGTTTTTGAATATGATAATACCGTTTGTGGCGTATTTTCGTAGTTGAACACGAGCACTTGCAAGGCCATCAGTTCGCCGCGCTTCACGGAGTACGGCAGATTGAGGCGAATGAAGAAC
>JASANC010005181.1:0-61017 GCA_030248135.1 Theristus sp. LFF4_11
TGTAACTAAAAAATATTTTACTTTTGGTACCCGGATCGCGATTATGGTCAGCACGAAACCGACATGCCCCTGAACATGTACCTGCTGCTGTGACCAGGCGCACTGCCAGACAGAACAAACTAGTGCACCTAAAAGCTCACCGCACAAGCTTATTATGTTCTAGGAATTAGCTGATGAAACAATTATTCAGTGCCACAACAGCAAAGCAATTGTTGCTTTCGATGTGTCAATCTTTTTCTAAAAAACTGATAGTACTGCTAGTTTTCGGTTTTTTCAGTGACTCAGAACCGTTTTCGGGGCCTAGTATAGGGGTGCACTGAAAAGCATTCCGCAAGAGCTAGCTCAGTGTGAAATTTCATTTAAAAAAAGCGTCCCCCATGTAACTAAAAAGTATTTTACTGTTGGTACCCGGATCGCGATTATGGTCAGCACGAAACCGACATGCCCCTGAACATGTACCTGCTGCTGTGACCAGGCGCACTGCCAGACAGAACAAACTAGTGCACCTAAAAGCTCACCGCACAAGCTTATTATGTTCTAGGAATTAGCTGATGAAACAATTATTCAGTGCCAAAACAGCAAAGCAATTGTTGCTTTCGATGTGTTAATCTTTTCAACCTTTCAAAAAATAGTGTTTTTTTAGCTTTTTAATGAAGCTACGACAAACATAAAAAAACCATTCGATTCGTCTTGATCTGCTGAACATTTTCTACTAATATACTATGCCTTAAAAATGCGGTCTAAAGGGCTATTTTTTAAAAAAAAACTGGTTTTGGTCCCAGTATTTCACGTTTTTTGGTCCTTTAGAACCGTTTTCGGGGCATGGTATAGGGGTGCACCAAAAAGCTTTCCGAAAGAGCTAGCTTTGTGCAAAGTTTCATTTAAAAAAAAGCCGCCCCATGTAACTAAAAAATATTTTACTTTTGGTACCCGGATCGCGATTATGGTCAGCACAAAACCGACATGCCCCTGAACATGTACCTGCTGCTGTGACCAGGCGCACTGCCAGACAGAACAAACTAGTGCACCTAAAACCTCACCGCACAAGCTTATGTTCTAGGAACTAGCTGATGAAACAATTATTCAGTGCCACAACAGCAAAGCAATTGTTGCTTTCGATTTGTCAATCTTTTCAACCTTTCAAAAATAGTGTTTTTTAGCTTTTTAATGAAGCTACGACAAAAATAAAAAAAACATTCGATTCGTCTTGATCTGCTGAACATTTTCTACTAATATACTATGCCCTAAAGATGCGGTCTAAAGGGCTATTTTTTAAAAAAACTGGTTTTGGTCCCAGTATTTCACGTTTTTTGGTCCTTTAGAACCGTTTTCGGGGCATGGTATAGGGGTGCACCAAAGGTATGGTATAGGTCTGTGTTGCTTTGAGTTCAGTGTGATGCTGTCTTTAGAACCAGCGTATTTTTTGTTTATCTTTTTTCGGGTTTGCAACGATTTGTTTTGTTTCGAACAAAAGTCGTTTCTCTTTGTGAAGCAAGTAAACATTATAGGATGATCCTGCATGGCTGTCGCCGTACGATGAACTTGCTGAGTCCTGGGTGGCCGAACAAGAGCAAATTTCCACAGAAGTCGAAACAAGTTCAGTCATTCGTTCACGCACATTACGCAGCGTGTATGCAGATTGGTATTCTTTGGAAGCTGTGCAGGACCGAAACCGTCGTGTGTGATGCAATTTTTATTCAAAAATTCAGTATTATTCGTTTTCTGGGAACATTTACATTCGAAAGCAAACATTGCTCTGTTGTAGCACTGAATCATTGTTTCATCACCTGGTTCTTAGAACATTATTAGAATTTAGAACTAGTCTTGTGGGCTTTTAGATACACTAGTTTACTCCTGGCAGAACCACTGGTGGCAAAGCACGATACAAGCTTTTTGGTGTCTATGGAATTAGTTTGCTGATCGTAATCGCTCTGGGTACATGAGAGGGGGGGGGGCAGGGGGGGGGGGGGGGGGAGGTCGGGGGAGGGGCGGGGGGGGGGTGGGGGGGGGGGGGAGGGGGGGGGGGGGAGGGGGGGGTGTGGGGGGGGAGGGGGGGGTGGGGGGGTGGGTAAGTAGGGGGGGGGTGGGGGAGGGGGGGGGGGGAGGGGGGGGAGGGGTGGGGGGGGGGGGGATGGGTGGTGTGGGGGGGGGTTGGGGGGGGTAGGGGGGGTGGTTCAGTGCCACAACAGCAAAGCAATTGTTGCTTTCGATGTGTCAATCTTTTTCTAAAAAAACTGATAGTACTGCTAGTTTTCGGTTTTTTTCAGTGACTCAGAACCGTTTTCGGGGCCTAGTATAGGGGTGCACTGAAAAGCATTCCGCAAGAGCTAGCTCAGTGTGAAATTTCATTTAAAAAAAGCGTCCCCCATGTAACTAAAAAGTATTTTACTGTTGGTACCCGGATCGCGATTATGGTCAGCACGAAACCGACATGCCCCTGAACATGTACCTGCTGCTGTGACCAGGCGCACTGCCAGACAGAACAAACTAGTGCACCTAAAAGCCCATGAGACCAGTTAATAATGTTCTAAGAATCGGCTGATTAAACAATTATTCAGTGCTACAACAGCAGAACAATTATTGCCTTCGTATGTGAATCTTTCTGGAGTACTGATAGTACTGTTTTTTTGGGCTTTTTAGTGATTCGGAAGCGCTTTTGGGGCATAGTATGAGTGTGCACTAAAAAACATTCTGAAAAAGCTGGGTCTATGCAAAATTTCATTTTGAAAAAGCGTCCGCCATATGAATAAAAAGTTGTTGTACTGTCAGTACCCAGAGCGATTACGATCAGCACGAGACTGATACACACCAAAACTTGTATCGTGCTGCCACCAGTGGTTCTGCCAGATAAACTAGTGTATCTAAAAGCCCACAAGACTAGTTCTAAGTTCTAATAATGTTCTAAGAATCAGGTGATGAAACAATGATTCAGTGCTACAACAGAGCAATGTTTGCTTTCGAATGTAAATGTTCCCAGAAAACGAATAATACTGAATTTTTGAATAAAAATTGCATCACACACGACGGTTTCGGTCCTGCACAGCTTCCAAAGAATACCAATCTGCATACACGCTGCGTAATGTGCGTGAACGAATGACTGAACTTGTTTCGACTTCTGTGGAAATTTGCTCTTGTTCGGCCACCCAGGACTCAGCAAGTTCATCGTACGGCGACAGCCATGCAGGATCATCCTATAATGTTTACTTGCTTCACAAAGAGAAACGACTTTTGTTCGAAACAAAACAAATCGTTGCAAACCCGAAAAAAGATAAACAAAAAATACGCTGGTTCTAAAGACAGCATCACACTGAACTAAAAGCAACACAGACCAAAATATACCTTTGGTGCACCCCTATACCATGCCCCGAAAACGGTTCTAAAGGACCAAAAAAACGTGAAATACTGGGACCAAAACCAGTTTTTTTAAAAAATAGCCCTTTAGACCGCATCTTTAGGGCATAGTATATTAGTAGAAAATGTTCAGCAGATCAAGACGAATCGAATGTTTTTTTTTTGTCGTAGCTTCATTAAAAAGCTAAAAAAACACTATTTTTTGAAAGGTTGAAAAGATTGACAAATCGAAAGCAACAATTGCTTTGCTGTTGTGGCACTGAATAATTGTTTCATCAGCTAATTCCTAGAACATAATAAGCTTGTGCGGTGAGCTTTTAGGTGCACTAGTTTGTTCTGTCTGGCAGTGCGCCTGGTCACAGCAGCAGGTACATGTTCAGGGGCATGTCGGTTTCGTGCTGACCATAATCGCGATCCGGGTACCAAAAGTAAAATATTTTTTAGTTACATGGGGCGGCTTTTTTTAAATGAAACTTTGCACAAAGCTAGCTCTTTCGGAAAGCTTTTTGGTGCACCCCTATACCATGCCCCGAAAACGGTTCTAAAGGACCAAAAAACGTGAAATACTGGGACCAAAACCAGTTTTTTTTAAAAAATAGCCCTTTAGACCGCATTTTTAAGGCATAGTATATTAGTAGAAAATGTTCAGCAGATCAAGACGAATCGAATGGTTTTTTTATGTTTGTCGTAGCTTCATTAAAAAGCTAAAAAAACACTATTTTTTGAAAGGTTGAAAAGATTAACACATCGAAAGCAACAATTGCTTTGCTGTTTTGGCACTGAATAATTGTTTCATCAGCTAATTCCTAGAACATAATAAGCTTGTGCGGTGAGCTTTTAGGTGCACTAGTTTGTTCTGTCTGGCAGTGCGCCTGGTCACAGCAGCAGGTACATGTTCAGGGGCATGTCGGTTTCGTGCTGACCATAATCGCGATCCGGGTACCAACAGTAAAATACTTTTTAGTTACATGGGGGACGCTTTTTTAAATGAAATTTCACACTGAGCTAGCTCTTGCGGAATGCTTTTCAGTGCACCCCTATACTAGGCCCCGAAAACGGTTCTGAGTCACTGAAAAAAACCGAAAACTAGCAGTACTATCAGTTTTTTAGAAAAAGATTGACACATCGAAAGCAACAATTGCTTTGCTGTTTTGGCACTGAATAATTGTTTCATCAGCTAATTCCTAGAACATAATAAGCTTGTGCGGTGAGCTTTTAGGTGCACTAGTTTGTTCTGTCTGGCAGTGCGCCTGGTCACAGCAGCAGGTACATGTTCAGGGGCATGTCGGTTTCGTGCTGACCATAATCGCGATCCGGGTACCAACAGTAAAATACTTTTTAGTTACATGGGGGACGCTTTTTTTAAATGAAATTTCACACTGAGCTAGCTCTTGCGGAATGCTTTTCAGTGCACCCCTATACTAGGCCCCGAAAACGGTTCTGAGTCACTGAAAAAAAAAACCGAAAACTAGCAGTACTATCAGTTTTTTAGAAAAAAATTGACACATCGAAAGCAACAATTGCTTTGCTGTTGTGGCACTGAATAATTGTTTCATCAGCTAATTCCTAGAACATAATAAGCTTGTGCGGTGAGCTTTTAGGTGCACTAGTTTGTTCTGTCAGGCAGTACGCCTGGTCACAGCAGCAGGTACATGTTCAGGGGCATGTCGGTTTCGTGCTGACCATAATCGCGATCCGGGTACCAAAAGTAAAATATTTTTTAGTTACATGGGGCGGCTTTTTTTAAATGAAATTTGCACAAAGCTCTAGCTCTTTCGGAAAGCTTTTTGGTGCACCCCTATACCATGCCCCGAAAACGGTTCTAAAGGACCAAAAAACGTGAAATACTGGGACCAAAACCAGCTTTTTTAAAAAAATAGCCCTTTAGACCGCATTTTTAGGGCATAATATATTAGTAAAAAATGTTCAGCAGATCAAGACGAATCGAATGGTTTTTTTATTTTTGTCGTAGCTTCATTAAAAAACTTAAAAGAACACTATTTTTTGAAAGGGCCCCGAAAAAAACGGTTTTTGGCCATTTTTGGGCCCTAAATAACCTCCAATCAAAAAACAAATGTGATTTTCGGAATCAGCGCGTCAAGGCGGACAGAATGGTGTATGATTCATTTAAATTGGAGAAACTTTGCATTCTAGTGCCTAGAGGTGGGAGGGGTGCACAGGAAAAACAACTTTTTTATGCCCTCGGATGCAGCACTCATGCTGCTTAGCGAGTTAATAATGTTACTTCTTTATGCAGACATAAAAATGGAAAAGACATTTTTGCTTTTTGTCATTTTTATGTACATTTTTATGCGAAACATTAAAAAAACATTAAAATTATTTTTAATGCGTCTTTTTTATGCATTTATCTTTTTTATGCATTTTTTGCATTTATCTTTTGAAATCGACAGTTTTATCACTGTAATCAACGTTTCAAAGTATTAAAACAAGTTTTCAAAACTCAGTCAAGTAAAAAAACAGTATAAATAACCAGACTGCAGTTTTGAATCTGGCAGGTCTGCGCATGAGTGTATAAATGTCTATCCTGAAAGGTAGCTAGGCATTCATCTGTGGCAGACTCTGTCAGCTTATGTCTATGTGTCTTTACTGCCAGTCGGTTACTGAGCAAGTTGGTGTGACTTACATGTGTATCTGTACACAGTACCGAAGATGTGAAGTTGCGTCTCGTGCGGGTGGAAGGGGGTGAGAAGACTTCCGTGACACCCACCCCTCAAAACCGAGACCCTCCGTAGGTACTCCCACACCTTTTCATGATTTGGCACCCACCCCCCCCCCCCGCCCCCGTGGGTCCCCTGCCAAAATGTTCCCATAATCACAAATTTTGTTTAAGCTTCCAAGTTGCATAATATGCGCTAAATATAAAGGTATCGAATCTCAATCACAGTGATCCCTCAACTATCTGATATTTATAATGTTTTGCAAATTATAGGTTTCATTGAAAAAGTTTTAATAAAAAATACAGGGGGTGAGGTGGCACCCCCTTAGAGCCGATTAGCTTATGGCGTGTGCACCCCACCTTAGCAGGCGACCTAGGGATCCCACTAACCCCCCAAAAAGTTATCACCCTTTTCTACCACGGGCAGGTACCACCGTACTTTTAAATGTCTGTCATCTTCGGTGTTGCCTGCACGTTGTTTATTTCCAGTTGTCAGCCTGTAAGTCTGCCAGTGAGTCGTTTATTCTGAAGCTTGACAGTCTGTACTGAGTCAGTTAGCTAGTCAGTGAGTCGGTTCCTTTGCAAGATTAGGTGTGTGTCGTGATCATCAATTTAATGTTTCTTTTTTATGCTTTATTTACTACGAAAATCACAGACGCTAGTATAAAAAGGGGACATTAAATTAATGATCAGCTCATCTATTAAGATCTATCTCCAGAGCATTTCTGTTCAATTGTTTGTTTATATTGTAATCGCACGTACAGGGAAGGAAAATCCGGTTTTCTAACCTGCTAGTTTATGTCTATGATACTGCCAGTCGGTTACTGCGCAACTTCATATGACTTACATGAGAGGAGGGGTGGGGGTGCTTCCTAGCGCGAAGTTGCGCCTCGTGCGGGTGGAGTGGGTGGGAAAGGTTCCATGACACCCACCCCTCAAAACTCGAGACCCCCTCCGCCGGTACTCCCACACTCCTTCACGACTCAGCCAGCACCCCGCCCCATCTCACTCATTGTTTTCGCGACAGCTAAAAACAGTTGCTAAAAACTTCCGTGAAGTTATGCATTCTGCTGTAAAAGATCGAAACATGGCCGAGACCGCCTCCTTAGGTACTCCCACACCCATTCACGACTTGGCAGCCCAGCCTTGCCCCCGTGGGTGCCCCTACCAAAATGTCTGCACTCACATGCAGACTGCCCAGCCCAGCTGGCAGAGTGCAGTCGGACAACTTTCAAATTAAGTGACGGCAAACACACACACTGTAGGAGCCCCTATCCCACCCAAAAATGTCTGTCATCTTTTGTGCTGCCTGCAGATTGTTCATTTCCAGTTGTCAGTCTGTAAGTCTGCCAGTGAGTCGTTTATTCTGAAGCTTGACAGTCTGTACTGAGTCAGTTAGCTAGTCAGTGAGTCGGTTCCTTTGCAAGATTAGGTGTGTGTCGTGATCATCAATTTAATGTTTCTTTTTTATGCTTTGTTAACTACGAAAATCACAGACGCTAGTATAAAAAGGGAACATTAAATTAATGATCAGCTCATCTATCAAGATCTATCTCCAGAGCGTGTCTGTTCAATTGTTTGTGTTCAGGGAAGGGAAATCCGGTTTTCTAATCTGCTAGTAAGATAACTTACTGTATGTAAGTATAGATATTACTGTGAGCTTGAAAACTAAAAGTCCAGCAGGCTGAATGCAGTCAAGCGGTGCTCTGTGGGAAGGCTGACAAAAATTTTAAAGGATCGATGGACGATGCGACGCTTTTCAACTTCAATTTAGATGTCCCAACAAAATTGCCCGGTCCGCCGCCGTGTCTTGTCCCGCACCGTATCCCGAAAACAAAAGTCTCACTCACCGGTGATTATTGTGGTAACATTTTTAAAGCGATTAGGTTTAGATAATTGTTCACTTTAAAATGTTTGAACTGCGTGTGATGGCTGACCAATGATAACTGAGCGCTGGTGAAATTTGACTTTAATTCAGAAAATGTTACCACAACAATCACCAGCGAGTGAGAACGCCAGCATTGTTTGATGGTTTGACTCACACTTGAAATAACGTGAATAAAAACTAGTTGGCAACAACACAACCGACAACACTCTCGCTTCACGTCAACACGTTTTTACTTTTTAGAACGTGTTTTATACTTTTATTCTTGCTTTTTTGTTTTTTTTTCAGCAATTTCATGATGTGCACGTACTCGACACACTTGTGTATTGTTTTCAAAACAAAATGGTCCATGAATTCATAGTTTTAAGCTTTAAATTTCAGTTTTACAGTAGTTTGAACATGATGGAACATGAAAACTGCATGAAGATAGTTTTTAATATTACTTTATGCACATAAAGCTGGAACATAACCACAGAGAGCGCAGAAATAACCAATCAGCGTTTTCATCCTTTTTAATGTCCCTTCTTTATGCAGTTGCGTAAAACAGGTTTTTTTGCAGCGTGAAATAGCATACGACGAATACTCATGCAACTTTATGTTACGACACAAAGTCGTTTTATTGTCGTTATGTTACGACACAAAGTCGACATAAAGTTAAATAAAAACGGAACATACGAGAGCATAAAAAAGTTGTTTTTCCTGTGGTGGGACGGTATTCTCAAAAAGCGACTCTTAAATACAGTCCATCTGGATAATTTATGTATATACAACTATTGTGGATTTATTCAAACGTGTCCGGACTAACGCGACGTCATTTTATTTAAAAACGCCCGTTTGTCAAAGTAATTGCACTAAAATTTCAGTTTGGTGGGACTGATTCGACATTCACCATTTGTTTACGAGAAGAAATCGGCTAAACGGATAATTTGGTTTGCTGTGAACGACAAGCGCATGTTTTGTGGCACATGACGTCATTTCAGTGGGACACGTTTAAAAAAATAGGCCATAGCTGATTGGTTGGTTGCACACACGCGCAGTTGATGCATGCAACTGTGCAGGAAAACTCCGCCTCCCCAGCAAATGCCTGCACAGAATGCACGCATCAACTGCACGTGTGTGCAACCAACCAATCAGCGGGTATTGCTAAACCCCCACCCTACAACTTGTGCACCACCCTGTATTGTAAGTACATTAAGAGACCGTCCGCTATAAGTGGGTACATTTTAACAACAAAATGCCCCTCGCAAAAAATCGATTTCGCTCATTTTCGGCACAAAGGTGCCGTTACGTACCAATATGAAAGTTCCGGCCCGTTTTTGAAAAAAAATCAACCCCAACGTTTTCTACAGGCTTGCGAAGTAGGCCAAGTCGAAAAAAGTTGGTATTTTTCCCAATTTATAAAAAATGCTAATTTTACAAACTCAAAAAGCAAAATAGAAAAAAGTGATCAAAACAAAAGTTGTACTATTTTTGCTACTCTTTCACATGATAATATTATTGTTGTCAAAAACCAAACCAAAAACTTGGTACAAACAAAAAACTGCAAAAATTGAGTTTTTTAATTTTTCAATTTTTTCACTTTTTTGCCTTTAAAAGCTCAGGGTTTAAATTGACCGTTCCAAATTTTACAGCATCGTTTTTGCCGCAAAAAACTGGTCTAGAAACTTGTAAATTAAAAAAATTCAGAGGTATATATTTTAGATATTTGAGTTACAAAATTATCCGAAAAAGTGCGATTTCTTGCTCAGACCAAAGTAATTCCCTTTTTATGCGTACTCGATAGCAAAATCATTCATAGTGACCGGGGTGAAAAATGTAACATTTTGAATTTTCACAATTCGTTTTTATTTTTGTGTGGAATCGTATCCGAAACGTTCACTTCATCGCGTGATTTTGAACTGAGCTTCAAACAGGAGCTTTTTCAGTCGGTAAAAATGGGGAAAAATTCATTCTGCTCTACAACACAGGAAAAACAACTTTTTTATGCTCTCGTATGTTCCGTTTTTATTTAACTTTATGTCGACTTTGTGTCGTAACATAACGACAATAAAACGACTTTGTGTCGTAACATAAAGTTGCATGAGTATTCGTCGTATGCTATTTCACGCTGCAAAAAAACCTGTTTTACGCAACTGCATAAAGAAGGGACATTAAAAAGGATGAAAACGCTGATTGGTTATTTCTGCGCTCTCTGTGGTTATGTTCCAGCTTTATGTGCATAAAGTAATATTAAAAACTATCTTCATGCAGTTTTCATGTTCCATCATGTTCAAACTACTGTAAAACTGAAATTTAAAGCTTAAAACTATGAATTCATGGACCATTTTGTTTTGAAAACAATACACAAGTGTGTCGAGTACGTGCACATCATGAAATTGCTGAAAAAAAAACAAAAAAAGCAAGAATAAAAGTATAAAACACGTTCTAAAAAGTAAAAACGTGTTGACGTGAAGCGAGAGTGTTGTCGGTTGTGTTGTTGCCAACTAGTTTTTATTCACGTTATTTCAAGTGTGAGTCAAACCATCAAACAATGCTGGCGTTCTCACTCGCTGGTGATTGTTGTGGTAACATTTTCTGAATTAAAGTCAAATTTCACCAGCGCTCAGTTATCATTGGTCAGCCATCACACGCAGTTCAAACATTTTAAAGTGAACAATTATCTAAACCTAATCGCTTTAAAAATGTTACCACAATAATCACCGGTGAGTGAGACTTTTGTTTTCGGGATACGGTGCGGGACAAGACACGGCGGCGGACCGGGCAATTTTGTTGGGACATCTAAATTGAAGTTGAAAAGCGTCGCATCGTCCATCGATCCTTTAAAATTTTTGTCAGCCTTCCCACAGAGCACCGCTTGACTGCATTCAGCCTGCTGGACTTTTAGTTTTCAAGCTCACAGTAATATCTATACTTACATACAGTAAGTTATCTTACTAGCAGATTAGAAAACCGGATTTCCCTTCCCTGAACACAAACAATTGAACAGACACGCTCTGGAGATAGATCTTGATAGATGAGCTGATCATTAATTTAATGTTCCCTTTTTATACTAGCGTCTGTGATTTTCGTAGTTAACAAAGCATAAAAAAGAAACATTAAATTGATGATCACGACACACACCTAATCTTGCAAAGGAACCGACTCACTGACTAGCTAACTGACTCAGTACAGACTGTCAAGCTTCAGAATAAACGACTCACTGGCAGACTTACAGACTGACAACTGGAAATGAACAATCTGCAGGCAGCACAAAAGATGACAGACATTTTTGGGTGGGATAGGGGCTCCTACAGTGTGTGTGTTTGCCGTCACTTAATTTGAAAGTTGTCCGACTGCACTCTGCCAGCTGGGCTGGGCAGTCTGCATGTGAGTGCAGACATTTTGGTAGGGGCACCCACGGGGGCAAGGCTGGGCTGCCAAGTCGTGAATGGGTGTGGGAGTACCTAAGGAGGCGGTCTCGGCCATGTTTCGATCTTTTACAGCAGAATGCATAACTTCACGGAAGTTTTTAGCAACTGTTTTTAGCTGTCGCGAAAACAATGAGTGAGATGGGGCGGGGTGCTGGCTGAGTCGTGAAGGAGTGTGGGAGTACCGGCGGAGGGGGTCTCGAGTTTTGAGGGGTGGGTGTCATGGAACCTTTCCCACCCACTCCACCCGCACGAGGCGCAACTTCGCGCTAGGAAGCACCCCCACCCCTCCTCTCATGTAAGTCATATGAAGTTGCGCAGTAACCGACTGGCAGTATCATAGACATAAACTAGCAGGTTAGAAAACCGGATTTTCCTTCCCTGTACGTGCGATTACAATATAAACAAACAATTGAACAGAAATGCTCTGGAGATAGATCTTAATAGATGAGCTGATCATTAATTTAATGTCCCCTTTTTATACTAGCGTCTGTGATTTTCGTAGTAAATAAAGCATAAAAAAGAAACATTAAATTGATGATCACGACACACACCTAATCTTGCAAAGGAACCGACTCACTGACTAGCTAACTGACTCAGTACAGACTGTCAAGCTTCAGAATAAACGACTCACTGGCAGACTTACAGACTGACAACTGGAAATAAACAACGTGCAGGCAACACCGAAGATGACAGACATTTAAAAGTACGGTGGTACCTGCCCGTGGTAGAAAAGGGTGATAACTTTTTGGGGGGTTAGTGGGATCCCTAGGTCGCCTGCTAAGGTGGGGTGCACCCGCCATAAGCTAATCGGCTCTAAGGGGGTGCCACCTCACCCCCTGTATTTTTTATTAAAACTTTTTCAATGAAACCTATAATTTGCAAAACATTATAAATATCAGATAGTTGAGGGATCACTGTGATTGAGATTCGATACCTTTATATTTAGCGCATATTATGCAACTTGGAAGCTTAAACAAAATTTGTGATTATGGGAACATTTTGGCAGGGGACCCACGGGGGCGGGGGGGGGTGGGTGCCAAATCATGAAAAGGTGTGGGAGTACCTACGGAGGGTCTCGGTTTTGAGGGGTGGGTGTCACGGAAGTCTTCTCACCCCCTTCCACCCGCACGAGACGCAACTTCACATCTTCGGTACTGTGTACAGATACACATGTAAGTCACACCAACTTGCTCAGTAACCGACTGGCAGTAAAGACACATAGACATAAGCTGACAGAGTCTGCCACAGATGAATGCCTAGCTACCTTTCAGGATAGACATTTATACACTCATGCGCAGACCTGCCAGATTCAAAACTGCAGTCTGGTTATTTATACTGTTTTTTTACTTGACTGAGTTTTGAAAACTTGTTTTAATACTTTGAAACGTTGATTACAGTGATAAAACTGTCGATTTCAAAAGATAAATGCAAAAAATGCATAAAAAAGATAAATGCATAAAAAAGACGCATTAAAAATAATTTTAATGTTTTTTTAATGTTTCGCATAAAAATGTACATAAAAATGACAAAAAGCAAAAATGTCTTTTCCATTTTTATGTCTGCATAAAGAAGTAACATTATTAACTCGCTAAGCAGCATGAGTGCTGCATCCGAGGGCATAAAAAAGTTGTTTTTCCTGTGCGCAAGAGCTAGCTCAGTGTGAAATTTCATTTAAAAAAAGCGTCCCCCATGTAACTAAAAAGTATTTTACTGTTGGTACCCGGATCGCGATTATGGTCAGCACGAAACCGACATGCCCCTGAACATGTACCTGCTGCTGTGACCAGGCGCACTGCCAGACAGAACAAACTAGTGCACCTAAAAGCTCACCGCACAAGCTTATTATGTTCTAGGAATTAGCTGATGAAACAATTATTCAGTGCCACAACAGCAAAGCAATTGTTGCTTTCGATGTGTCAATCTTTTTCTAAAAAACTGATAGTACTGCTAGTTTTCGGTTTTTTTCAGTGACTCAGAACCGTTTTCGGGGCCTAGTATAGGGGTGCACTGAAAAGCATTCCGCAAGAGCTAGCTCAGTGTGAAATTTCATTTAAAAAAAGCGTCCCCCATGTAACTAAAAAGTATTTTACTGTTGGTACCCGGATCGCGATTATGGTCAGCACGAAACCGACATGCCCCTGAACATGTACCTGCTGCTGTGACCAGGCGCACTGCCAGACAGAACAAACTAGTGCACCTAAAAGCTCACCGCACAAGCTTATTATGTTCTAGGAATTAGCTGATGAAACAATTATTCAGTGCCAAAACAGCAAAGCAATTGTTGCTTTCGGTGTGTCAATCTTTTCAACCTTTCAAAAAATAGTGTTTTTTTAGCATTTTAATAAAGCTACGACAAAAATAAAAAAACCATTCGATTCGTCTTGATCTGCTGAACATTTTCTACTAATATACTATGCCTTAAAAATGCGGTCTAAAGGGCTATTTTTAAAAAAAACTGGTTTTGGTCCCAGTATTTCACGTTTTTTGGTCCTTTAAAACCGTTTTCGGGGCATGGTATAGGGGTGCACCAAAAAGCTTTCCGAAAGAGCTAGCTTTGTGCAAAGTTTCATTTAAAAAAAAGCCGCCCCATGTAACTAAAAAATATTTCACCTTTGGTACCCGGATCGCGATTATGGTCAGCACAAAACCGACATGCCCCTGAACATGTACCTGCTGCTGTGACCAGGCGCACTGCCAGACAGAACAAACTAGTGCACCTAAAAGCTCACCGCACAAGCTTATTATGTTCTAGGAATTAGCTGATGAAACAATTATTCAGTGCCACAACAGCAAAGCAATTGTTGCTTTCGATTTGTCAATCTTTTCAACCTTTCAAAAAATAGTGTTTTTTTAGCTTTTTAATGAAGCTACGACAAAAATAAAAAAACCATTCGATTCGTCTTGATCTGCTGAACATTTTCTACTAATATATTATGCCCTAAAGATGCGGTCTAAAGGGCTATTTTTTTAAAAAACTGGTTTTGGTCCCAGTATTTCACGTTTTTTGGTCCTTTAGAACCGTTTTCGGGGCATGGTATAGGGGTGCACCAAAGGTATGGTATAGGTATGTGTTGCTTTGAGTTCAGTGTGATGCTGTCTTTAGAACCAGCGTATTTTTTGTTTATCTTTTTTCGGGTTTGCAACGATTTGTTTTGTTTCGAACAAAAGTCGTTTCTCTTTGTGAAGCAAGTAAACATTATAGGATGATCCTGCATGGCTGTCGCCGTACGATGAACTTGCTGAGTCCTGGGTGGCCGAACAAGAGCAAATTTCCACAGAAGTCGAAACAAGTTCAGTCATTCGTTCACGCACATTACGCAGCGTGTATGCAGATTGGTATTCTTTGGAAGCTGTGCAGGACCGAAACCGTCGTGTGTGATGCAATTTTTATTCAAAAATTCAGTATTATTCGTTTTCTGGGAACATTTACATTCGAAAGCAAACATTGCTCTGTTGTAGCACTGAATCATTGTTTCATCACCTGATTCTTAGAACATTATTAGAACTTAGAACTAGTCTTGTGGGCTTTTAGATACACTAGTTTATCTGGCAGAACCACTGGTGGCAGCACGATACAAGTTTTGGTGTGTATCAGTCTCGTGCTGATCGTAATCGCTCTGGGTACTGACAGTACAACAACTTTTTATTCATATGGCGGACGCTTTTTCAAAATGAAATTTTGCATAGACCCAGCTTTTTCAGAATGTTTTTTAGTGCACACTCATACTATGCCCCAAAAGCGCTTCCGAATCACTAAAAAATCCAAAAAACAGTACTATCAGTACTCCAGAAAGATTCACATACGAAGGCAATAATTGTTCTGCTGTTGTAGCACTGAATAATTGTTTAATCAGCCGATTCTAAGAACATTATTAACTGGTCTCATGGGCTTTTAGGTGCACTAGTTTGTTCTGTCTGGCAGTGCGCCTGGTCACAGCAGCAGGTACATGTTCAGGGGCATGTCGGTTTCGTGCTGACCATAATCGCGATCCGGGTACCAACAGTAAAATACTTTTTAGTTACATGGGGGACGCTTTTTTAAATGAAATTTCACACTGAGCTAGCTCTTGCGGAATGCTTTTCAGTGCACCCCTATACTAGGCCCCGAAAACGGTTCTGAGTCACTGAAAAACCGAAAGAGTATATCAGTTTTAGAAAAAGTGATGAAAAATGTTGCTCCCTTTAGGTGCACTAGTTTGTTCTGTCTGGCAGTGCGCCTGGTCACAGCAGCAGGTACATGTTCAGGGGCATGTCGGTTTCGTGCTGACCATAATCGCGATCCGGGTACCAAAAGTAAAATATTTTTTAGTTACATGGGGCGGTTTTTTTTAAATGAAACTTTGCACAAAGCTAGCTCTTTCGGAAAGCTTTTTGGTGCACCCCTATACCATGCCCCGAAAACGGTTCTAAAGGACCAAAAAACGTGAAATACTGGGACCAAAACCAGCTTTTTTAAAAAAATAGCCCTTTAGACCGCATTTTTAGGGCATAGTATATTAGTAGAAAATGTTCAGCAGATCAAGACAAATCGAATGGTTTTTTTATTTTTGTCGTAGCTTCATTAAAAAGCTTAAAAACACTATTTTTTGAAAGGGCCCCGAAAAAACGGTTTTTGGCCATTTTGGGCCCTAAATGACCTTGAATCAAAAAACAAATGTGATTTTCGGAATCAGCGCGTCAAGGCGGTCAGAATGGTGTATGATTTAGTTTAGTTTGAAAAACTTTGCATTCTAGTGCCTAGGGGGGGTTGCTATTCTGAAAAATCGGGTCTTAAGAACCAACAACGATATGCGCCCACCAAAACCGAAACGCAAACGAATGATAGCCGCCATAGTCAGCGCGTCAGCTGTCGTGTTGCTCGTTATGGCGCTCATTTCCATTGCCGTTGTGGTGGTGACGCTGGCGAAATCGCATAAACCAACGTACCGTTTGGACGAGTAAGGAAAAACGTTTATGAGTAGCGGGCTATGTGCGGCATTGCATACCTATTATTACGTCAGTTGACATTTTGAATGGATATATGATCTATATTTTTAAACGTGTCCCACTGAAATGACGTCATGTGCCGCCAAACATGCACTTCCCATTCACAGCAAACCAGACTTTCCGTTTAGTCGGTTTCTTCCCGTAAACAAATCGCGAATGTCGAATCAGTCACATCAAACTGACATCTTAGTGCCTGTACTTTGACAAACGGGCGTTTTTGAAGCAAATGACGTCCGGACACGGTTGAATAGATCCACAATAGCATCTTCACAGCGTCCACACGTTCATTTCAGTGCCATCACTCCCACGACCACCATAATTCCTACCTCACCAAATCCGTCCACCACCCCGCCATCGTCATTGGCGACCAACGCGAGCAGCACACTAATGACCACTGAAATGGGTAAAAACACTGACCTTTCGTGCTGCCATGACTGCCCTTTAGGAGCACGCAGAATTCTTCAGCCTGTCCATTAAGCGACTGGCCGAACAGCCGAGTCCGCAGGGCACAAGAAACAAAAACTGGGGATGAAAAATTCTAGTTCGAAAGCCGGACAAATTATAAACACAATGCACATTTAAGCATTTTGCAGTTAAGGCAACACCAACCATGTGCGTGGTGTGCAGGCAAGTTCAATTCGTGCTTTGTGTGAACTTGCGTTGAGATGGCAATGTATAAAACGGTGAAGCCGAACAAAACGAGACTTTTGTTTGATCGCAAACCGAGGCACTGTCTAATATTTCATTTTTATTTTTTATTTTTTTATATTTTAGTTTGCCAAGATGACTTCTTCAAGTGTGACATCTTAAAATGTGTGCCGGCGCGCAATCGGTGTGACGGACTCGCAGAATGCGCAGACAACACGGACGAACGCAATTGTTCAACTACAATGACTACGACCCTGACCACGACAACAACCACAACCACGACAACATCCACAACCACGACAACGTCCACAACAACAACCACAACCACGACGACAAAGACCACCACCAGCACGACCCGTCTAGGTACAGTACATTGGAAATGAAAGTACTGAAACCCTGCTCACAATGTGTTTGCGTTCTAAAAAGAAATTGGTAGATTCAACTATAACGCGGAACCTTAAACCGCGTCAGTTATGTACAACAAACAAGGGTTGTCAGGCAAAACGTTTTTTCTTTCTTGAATAAGTTTTTTTTTCTCCGAAACTCCGAAAACTTGCGTCTGCTGCACTGTTTCGAACTGTTGTGTATATCCGGTTCAGGCTTTTTTGTGTTGGTGAACTTGAATCTGATTTGCAATCTCCACTGAATTCACTATTTGGTGAGAATGAATGAGACGATTTGTCAAGCATTAAAACTTTTTTGAGAGGACACTAATTTTAATGCGCAAGACCGGTTTTAACACATGGAATTGCATCACTAATTGAAATACAGAAAAAGAATCAACAAAAAACATGAATTAAAAATTATGAACAGCGAAGACTAACTAACGACATTTTGTTCGACCGTACACTGTTTTTATGTTGCATGAACTAAGAGGCTGATTTTTTAAAACCAACTTCGGTTTCAATCTTTTTTAGCGATAAGTGTGCTTATTGTGGAAAACGAATTTGCTGCACCACAACCAGTTCGATTGTTGCGCACGGACGGGGAAGCAGTGACAATGGAGGTGATTGCCAATCACACTATCACCAAAGATGAACTGGCTGGTGCGGTGCTGAACGGCAACAACGAAATGATGCTGATTCATGGTCAGTTTGTTCGCTTTTGCAATAGTGCGACTCCGTAAAAACAAAACAAAAATGGTAGTCTCCGGCCTGCGTCTTTCACATTCCACCGACTGCGTGTGTGATTGCACAGGGAGCAACAGATCACACGGCCACGTGTTGAACGTGCGCACGCGGACATGGGTGACGCGCGGTGTGCCGCCGTTGCAACTGGACAGAGCGGCACCAACGGCACACTACCTGGCACGGTGGAACGTGTTCATCGTGTGCGGCTGTGCTGGTGCCAGCTCCAATGTTACTTGCAAGCGGTCGTGCGAGCAGCGACCGGCTGACGAGCACGCGGCGCCCTGGACGCTCGTGCACGTCGATCACGATGAGGCGTCTGAGCTGTGCCTGGCAAGGCACGCCGCTGCCGTGCACCACGTGCGTGCTTTGTGAGCGTGTTGAAAAGAATTTTTGCTGCGTTTCCTATCAAGACGTTGCTTGAATGTCACAAATGGCCGTGGACAAAGCTGGTTGTTTGCCTGCTATTGTTTAATGCATCGTCACGTGTCAGATGAAACACATGCAAATTGTGTATTGCACAATCGCCAGATGTTTTTCGCTGCCAACTGATGAAAGGAACAATCAGTCCAGGTTTGTCATTAACGTCTTGTATTTAACAACTCTGAAAATTGAAAATGCAAATAAAAAACCAATCAAAACGCGAGGTTTGCATTTTGAAAACCGGACCTTATTGCGTTGCAACAAATCGGCGCGCGCTTGGATTGTTTCATTTGTCTCACTAAATGATTGAAAAAGAGACAACAACACCATTGCAGGGTGAGCTGTTCGTCACTGGTGGCGTGTGCAGAAATGAACAGCGTTCGCGCACGCATCGTCTGGCGTACCACGGTGGCGGTGCCGAATGGAAATGGCACCGTATGGCAGACATGCGCATGGCACGTTGCATGCACGGCATGGCCTCCGACGGCACGCACCTGTGTGTGCTGAAGTCACTGCCTTTTGCAAAATAGTGTTCCATGCATTTCGGAAAATTTCCGTTTGATTTCGGACATTTTCAAAAACATTTTTTTTTATAAATCGGCTAAAAAGATCGCCTAAAGTCTCCAACTACAACAACAACAACAACAAAACAACATGAAACATGGTTCAGCATGCAAAAAGATCGATTTTTTTGACAGGGTATTCTCAACCCTTCATTGCAATCTGTTTCACCCGAAAATTACGAGGTATCCAAGCTGAACTTTTGTGGTGTTTCTGGATAAAAATTCAACTGAAATAATTGAACGGTTGGCGCGCTATGGCGTTCAAAGTCCCACTACGTCCACTCTTCCCTACCCAGCACAATACACATACAGGGTGATCCAAAAAAAAACTACACGATAAAAATCGGCTCTAGCAACTCGCCAACGGGTGGATCGTTTGGACTGAAATTTTAACCAAGCATCACAAAAAGCTTTTTATTTTGTGTGTTAAAATTGGTCAACCCAAAAAAGAACAACGCCGGAATCACGTATGCAACAACACGGAACACCCGCTGCTCAGTTGTCCAATCCATTTTTTTCACAAAATGCAGCAAAACCCAAAAAACTCCGTGGCTTGGCTGCTGCAACAAAAAAAAACAGTGATTTCAGAGAGAAACTTGCCAGCAAAAATATCAACAACATTTCCTGCTTTGTTCTTTTTGAAAAAACAAACAAAAATTCACAGCAGAAAGCTGAAACATCTCCTTGAGCGCTGAGTTGTGGACGTGCGCTAGACGCACCGTGCTGTATTTGGCGCAAAAAGTCAATTTTTTTTGTTTTCACTATTTCATTTCGCATTCATTACAGGGCTGACTAATTCGTCTGAAATTTGAACACACAAAATAAAAAGCTTTTTGTGATGCTTGGTTAACATTTCAGTTTAAACAATCCACCTATTGGCGAGCTAGAGCCGATTCTTATCGTGTAGTTTTTTGGATCCCCCTGTATATGTTTTAATTTTCACATTTTGCCCTTGTTCGAGAGTTACCGTAAAGTCTTGCATATAAGGTCTCCTTATATAAATTTGAAAATCAAAAATTTCTGAAAAAAGTGGAATTTCGTGTGACAGCCTTATAAGTGGGAGGAGGTCTTATAAAGCGAACATTAGGAATTCCGGGTCTTATAAACGGGGTAAGATTTCGACCAAGTTAAAATTTTGAATTTTTTGGTTTCCCGCCGTGTGACACTCCGCCCACTTTTGGGTGGGGGTCTTATAAGTGGGAAGAACCTTATATGCAAGACTTTACGGTATATGCATTTTGTCTACAAGTTTTTCCCCGTGCAGCTTTGCCTGTGGAGGCAGAGCGGTTGTGAACAATTCAATTCTGAATAGCTGCGAGCGATATTCGGCCTCCGTGGGATGGACGCCCATTAATAACATGGCCGGTCCTGGTCGCGTTTTGGTAAATTCGTACTACTTTTATTTTATTAAAATTATATATAATATGTGAGCCTTCTCCAAGGTCTTCAATTTGAAAAGTGGAATTGAAGTTAAAATTCAAAAACTTGGTCAACTGCAGGGTGGTGTGAGTAAGAAAAGCTTCATCAAGGCATTTTCAAATCGCATGGAGTTTATAACTTCTGTTTTACGCAAACCCGCACACCATGTAAAATCACAAATTTGACAAAAAAATGAACAAAGAATCGTCGATTCTGGTTCCAGCAGCCACTGGTGGCCATCGGTCGAGGGCAGTTGCTGGCCATTGGTGGCGACGAATGGTACAGTGAAAAGCGCACTGGCAGGGCAGGTTCCATTGCCAGGTACAGCCGTGGCAACTGGACGATGCTCAATGTGAGCCTGCCTGCGTGCGCACACGACAAAACGGCTTGTGTTCGTTTCGCTGTTGGCATTCGGACGAACCTACCATAAAAAATAACTCGCATCACAACACCATAAAAATTTTGTACGATTAATGTTTATGCGGCTTTTTATTGTGTTATTTTTTGTATTTTTGCTAATTGCTAACTGGTTCTCGAAGCTTGTGTGTTTTTGTACAGTGTTTGGTTTTCTTCCAAGTGTCATACACAAAAACATCGGTATGCGTTCCATTTATCCAGCCATTTATTCAATTATTTGCCAAAAACCACGACACTGATAAAACTGCATGAACAACACCTTCGTATTCACCAGTTTCGGCTGTTCAGCTGACTAATCAATAATATTTCGCGCCCGTTTGTGTTCCAATTTTCCGCTGCAATAAGTCGAACCAGGGGAAACTATCTGCACAAACAAATGCGCAGCCGTTTTTGAATTTGCAAGACCCCACAGTCATGTGTGTTTATTTTTATTTATCTGCATCACGAACACAAAATTGTAAATTTAGCTACATGAGATATACCGTGGCGAGCAAAAGTTTGGAAACCCCTGTGCGCCCGTGGGTGTGTGGCTTAGGCTTAGGCTTAGGCTTAGGCTTAGGCTTAGGCTTAGGCTTAGGCTTAGGCTTAGGCTTAGGCTTAGGCTTAGGCTTAAGCTTAGGCTTAGGCTTAGGCTTAGGCTTAGGCTTAGGCTTAGGCTTAGGATTAGGACTAGGCTTAGGCTTACGCTTATGCTTCGACTTGGGGTTAGGCTTGGACTTAGGCTTAGGCTTAGGCTTAGGTTAAGGTTGAGGTTTAGGCTTTCAAACATAACACAAACATTTTTTGATTAGAGTGTTTAGAGAGAAAGAATGTTTTCTTGAAAACAGACAAAAAAGGTTTTATCAAGTTTTATGGTATACACGAGGTCATCCAAATGTATTGTAGTCCATTTTCTTTGGCGGTTGCTGAAGTCTGTTCCTGTTTAGTGCAGCTCTGAAATAAAATTCAAAGAGAAATTTGATTATTGTCAAAGTTTTATACCGTTATAATGGAAGAAAAACAACTCACGGTTCATTTCTGAACATATTCAACAAGGATTCCTCCTGAGATTGAGTGGTGCGATCAAACTCATTCTACAAAAACACAGCAAAAAACTTTCGAATATACCGTGTACAAACCTCAACCAATACTAACCAGGTTCAAAAAAAAGTTTTCAGTGTTTCTGATAAAATAGTAAAAGAAAAAGGGAAACCGAACCTTCACAAATTGGAATGCGTCATGCAGAATGGCAATGAAGACGGAGATTATGACGAACACAAACAATGAGATGTAGCAGGTCACGTAAAATCTGAAATGTTAAAAAAAGCACGTGGACATGATCGAGAAAGTTATAAAAATAACTGAGGTTTGGATGGGCAAAAATAAAGTTGTGCATTTTTAGACCCGGGTTGTTTTTGTGGTTGTACAGGTTGCACAATAAGAAACACGCAGGCACGCACGCGGTAAACATAAAGGGGCATTCATGAAGCAGTATTTAGTGACCACGTAGCTATGTTTTAACACAGCTACGCGTCACTAATTACTGTTTCATGAATGCCGCTTAATGGCAGTGGTAACGGTTGTTTGCTGGAGTGATTGTTCTTGACGTTTACACAAACAACAAATAAGAGACAAATAAACAAAAGCGCGTGTTCACGATTAAACGTGCACATTCATCAAAGAAAGCCTTTACCGTGCGGTCACGAGTACCAGCGTCGGCGTGGTCGGCTCAAAGCTCTCGAACGTTCCGAATAAGTCGTCACCAAACATCATTGAGAACAACGTTGCAAACGTGGTTGAGAATGAGACAAACTACAAAGAAAGAACAACGCAAAAGCAACTTTAGCAACGGTTGTTTAGCGTCAAAATTTTTGTCAGTTTGAGGAATAGCTTTCTAGATTGCTTGATTTGTCAAACAACATGCGTGCTTACAATTATTGCTGTTTGATTTACACACACGTTTTGGCAGCGTGGTAACTTTTTTCTCTGGTGCTTTTCTTACCTTTGGATGATACGGAGCGAACATGATCCATCCGACCAGAGTGAACGCCATGAAAATGACAAAAGTGTACAATAAAAATCGACCAACAAACGGCGTTGCGCGAATCACGGTTTTCAGAAGCACCTAAATTTTTTAAAATTTTAAAAAATTTAACTTTTTAATTTACAAATTACCGTAAAGTCTTGCATATAAGGTTCCTCCCACTTATAAGACCCCCACCCAAAAGTGGGCGGAGTGTCACACGGCGGGAAACCAAAAAATTCAAAATTTTGACTTGGTCGAAATCCTACCCCGTTTATAAGGCCCGGAATTCCTAATGTTCGCTTTATAAGACCTCCTCCCACTTATAAGGCTGTCACACGAAATTCCACTTTTTTCAGAAATTTTTGATTTTCAAATTTATATAAGGAGACCTTATATGCAAGACTTTACGGTAATCAGCTTTTTGTTTGAATAACGCAAAAAAGCACTCGAATGACTGTCAGCACTCGGCTGGCGATGTGTTACCGACAGAGATAGTAAATGATATTGATTGAAGGAACGTCTTCAATAAAGGAGATCCGTTTAACAACATATTTTAAAAAAACTTTCGTAGGACTTTCGTCTACCGTTCTGTTGGTGGAAAGTTCGAACCCCGCTGCGGACAAGACACACAATGGAGAAACGAAAGTGACCAATAACAACGAATGGTCTACTCCCTCCAGAGCCGAGGTTAAATTGGGCTCGGGCAGTATTGTCTGTTTCCGCCGGAGTTTGATACCTTATGGTTTCCGGAACCGGCGCGCGAACAAATAGATTAAAAAAAAATTAATTAATCCGATTTTTCATGAAAAATCAATAAAACTCTCACATTGTACTGAGGAAAAACGCCCAAATAGCGCAGCATACCGCACCAGGCCAACAGAGTGCCAGTGCCGAGCAAAACGCTCACTTCCGCCAATAATAGTGGACCTTCGTTTTGCTGGAAAATGCAAATATGAACTGATTAGAGCTGAAAAAAAGTCGGACAAAGCAATAGAACGGGCATCGTGGCCGTGGGATGTTCACAGAGCGGAGTCCTGTTTGCACTCGAAGCAGTGACCGTTAAGGCGCATTCATGAAGCAGTATTTAACATCACGCTGAAAACGAACAACAAAACAAACCAAAAAGAGCGTCTGAATTTTCGCTGTCGTTCCAAACACGATCAGCACGTCGTTAACGATGATGATACAAAACCAGAAATCACAGAATTTCAATCGATCCGAAAATGGCAGCGCCACCTTGTGGACGGACTGGAGATACTCAGCGAAATTCTGAAAAAAGTGTGAAAACGAGTTCTGCTTCAGCTTAGGCTTAGGCTTAGGCTTATGCTTAGGCTTAGGCTTAGGCTTAGGCTTAGTCTTAGGCTTAGGCTTAGGCTTAGGCTTATGCTTAGGCTTAGGCTTAGGCTTAGGCTTAGGCTTAGGCTTAGGCTTAGGCTTAGGCTTAGGCTTAGGCTTAGGCTTAGGCTTAGGCTTAGGCTTAGGCTTAGGCTTAGGCTTAGGCTTAGGCTTAGGCTTAGGCTTAGGCTTAGGCTTAGGCTTAGGCTTAGGCTTAGGCTTAGGCTTAGGCTTAGGCTTAGGCTTAGGCTTAGGCTTAGGCTTAGGCTTAGGCTTAGGCTTAGGCTTAGTCTTAGGCTTAGGCTTAGGCTTATGCTTAGGCTTAGGCTTAGGCTTAGGCTTAGGCTTAGGCTTAGGCTTAGGCTTAGGCTTAGGCTTAGGCTTAGGCTTAGGCTTAGGCTTAGGCTTAGGCTTAGGCTTAGGCTTAGGCTTAGGCTTAGGCTTAGGCTTAGACTTAGGCTTAGGCTTAGGCTTAGGCTTCGGCTTCGGCTTCGGCTTCGGCTTCGGCTTCGGCTTCGGCTTCGGCTTGGACTTAGGCTTAGGCTTAGGCTTAGGCTTAGTCTTTGGCTTACGCTTACGCTTAGGCTTAAGCTTAGGCTTTGTGCTATGCCTCGGTATAGGCTCAGCGTATGCATGGATTCATGTTCAGGTTCGGACGTCGGTTTACTCAGAGAATAGGACTTTACCTTTTGCAGCTCGTATCCTCTGTACAACGAGCGAGCGCACAGTGACGCCGAAAGCAACGTCACCAACAGAACAACGATGTCCAGAATCACAATCAGCCACAGTGGGTAGAGGAGAATCACTGAAAAAACAACTTTGTCAGTTGTTAAAAGATATTGTTAGTTTTAAAATCAGTTATTTACAGCAACAAATAATGTTATAAGCACAGCAACGCAATTTTAGTGGGCAATTTGTGGCACTGCGTTCACATTTTACTGCATGATAAAGCGCATTAATGTTTAAAAAACGAACTGGAAGGCTGATATTGTGTTGTTTTCCGAAAGCAATCACTCGCATGCAGTTGCAATGCTGCCGACACAGTGACAATACCAGAGCGAGCTTCGTTCTCGACGTGCACCAGGAACTGTGCGTACGTTTTCAAATTCTTATCTTCATTTTTCATTTTGGCACACTAATCTACAGCTGAGATGGAAAAAAATCAAAAAACGCAACTGTATATATCTTGTTCACTCTTTCAATAGTGTCTCAACATATTGTTCCAGTCTTTTCTTGAGTTTTTCTTTTTGGACCTTTGGAGCAATGGATATACCGGTGTCATGTCATGACCCTCCGGTCATTCTATGGCAACTTGTCGCTGCCATGGAATGACCTACTTTGCCATATTTTGACCTACCCGTCGAAACTCAGTGTATGGAGATACATTGTAGCTGAGAAGGGAAAAGTTTTATACGAGCGCTGTGCTAGTCGCTCTCGAGGACGAGGTTGCTTTGCAGTTTGAACGACCATGCCATGGCTCGGTTTTCGCTTTATATTTTTAATTGCATGGTAACTTGCAAATTGACCGTGTGCATTTGAATTAATCAAAACCCAAACCTTTTTCGTTTGGCAAAGCTGTAATGTAACGCTCACGTGCAGCCGCTACCTGTTGACACGCTAAATTGGTGCGAAATCCACCATTTTTTTGCAGCGGCGGCAATTAACAACAATCGGTGCTTGTATAGTATGTTTGTTTTAAACCTGTCAATTATGTAGAATACAGAGCATGCAAACTCACAGCGCTCATAACATTTGCCTTAAAAACTAATTTACATATAAGTCTAAGTTTTTTGTTTAAAAAATAGCGGCCATTTCAGAGAACTGAGAAGCTGAGCAATCCAGTCGTGAACAGTTTTACAATGCATGTGCAGCTATGCTGACTGGTATCATTCTGTGAATCGTATTTCCCTGTGCTGTTCTGGTAATATCGACTTGAAAGAATATCAAGTGAAAGTAAAGTGTCAAGGTTCCCGTACAAAAAAATGACTTTATCGGTTTTCCTGTTCTTGCGAATAAAAAGGTCCAATAAAAAAGGCGGTGGCGACGCAGCCACAAGCCCCTATCACCATGGGTAATAGTTATGGGCCTGCTTCATCCGCGCCAACCACACACCAGCGAAACACGGGGGACGCACAGGTTTCCCTGCTCCGGCAACCCCAAAGCCGGACTCGGCCACGACCCCCGGGTTTAGCCGGCGGCCTGGCTTCGCTGCCCCCGGAGGAGCTGTGAATCGCCAGAATCAGCAACTTGCTAGATCGTTTTTATAATAGTTGACTAGGTGTGAAACACGAGCCTTATCGTTCGGTAGTCAGCACCAATCGATAAGTTGCCCCTTCGTATGTTTCATTGTGTGCCAATTTTTGCATGCCCATCGTGTACTACAGTGACAAGCAGCACACAGATTTTTAGCAGTTCTCTACGTCACAATGCAAAAATATCAACGTGCTGTCCTTTTCTGTTTGGAAACGTTGGTCAGTTATTCAACGTAGGCAAGAGTCTATTCAACGTAGGCTCCCATGGGAAGCGAGTTTCACTCCCAACTCTAAATAATGGTGATGGTATCGTGAACACCCACTGGGAAAAAATAGTTGCGCGATAACGGATCATTTGTTGTGTTTTTCTCTGTCATTCATGTGCAGGTGACTGAATTTCTCTGAAATTTTGCACAAATCTAAGTTGAACATTCCTGAACGACTGTCTACAATTTCATTGAATATGGTTCAACACAACTCGAGAAATAACGCGTCAAACACCTACCCACTACTTCTTAATTGTTCCTCTTCAGAAAATTACCAAAAATAACATGTTTAGCCTATATTTTGACGCCCCGGTCAAAATATGGCATGACACCGGCTGAAACAACAACAAGAACACTGACCTGCATGCCAAAACAGGCCGCCCGTCTTGCGTGCGACTGCATGCCGTGCAGGTGGAATGTCAAGTCCATGCGTGTCCAGCGACTGTCCAATCGAATGTCGAATCGCTCTAGGAACTCGTTCACGTAGGCGGAGTCGTTGCGAAGCGATCCAACGTCGGTCGGCTCTAACGTTAAGCCGCTGTGATCTGTGCGGTTTTTGCTTTTTTTTGTTTTGTTTGGGAAGTTCTGCAATTAACAAAATTCGTTGTTGCCCAACTAACACAGCTCATCAACCTTCTTTTTGCCTGAGAAAGAAAGGAACGACAATACGAATTTTTTTCTGGATTCGGATAACGAGACAAAAAGCTCAGATACCGTATTACCCCCATTAAACCCCCCCCCCCCCACCATTAATCCCCCCCCCCACCAATAAACCCCCCCCCCCCGACCAGTTTCCGAATAATCCCCCCCCCCACAAATAATCCCCCATGGGGGATTATTGGAGACCTGTTTGAAACATATACCCAGCGAATTCAGTGGCTGGTTGCAGTGAAAATGATGAAATTGTGCTACCAAAGGCCCCAAATGGGTGAGTTAATAGTAATTTCATTACAAAAGGCTGTTATAAAAGGAAATTTCTATGTAGAGTAGAAGTTTCTGCGACTTTCTTGCCTGCCATGCAATGTATTTTTGCCATTTTTCAACAAACCCCCACCCCTAGAATTTTTTGTAAAATAAACCCCCCCCCACCAATAATCCCCCCCCCCACCAATAAACCCCCACCCCTAAAAGTCGCTGACGTATTAATCCCCCATGGGGGTTTATTGGGGGTAATACGGTATAAACGGTCATATCAGATCATATGATCTTAGTTATTTTGACACAGACAAATCCACTCTAAACAACAACTGCCTCAGGTAAACGAAAACGAAAATCAATTTAACGGCATATATAAAGGGGTTCATTCCATACTTGTCTCCAGCTTCTGGACCACCCCACTGTCGCGGTAGTATTCAAGGGAGATCGACGGAATTGGAAGCGACACGTTCATGTCTGGGGTTGACACGTACAGGTCACACATTGAGCTCTCGTTCAACGAGTAGTACTGAAAAAATGGGTGGCTTTAATGGCAATTTTGTGGTGTTTCTAGTGTGTGCTGAAAAGCAAGTAGGTGTTTAAAAAACCCGCATCTACTGTGCAGTCTAAACGGCAGGCAAAATAACACCGGTTACACTTTCTGTTCGACAGAGCGACACACGAATTTGTACAGCTACGCCGTCACATATACAGGTCAACAATTTGTTGACTGATAAAATTTTGACTATACTCAATTAACGGTTGAGGAAACGCAAGATACGGCCAAATGTGGCACTAAAGACCAAAACTGATACCATATAACAACCACACACCATAAATGATATCATAGAGCGTAAAATTATAATGTGGTGAACAGTGAGTCTGGTACTCACAAATACTCAGGTTTCAAATTTTGCGCCCTATGATATCACTTTTTCGTATTTTCTTCTGGCGCGATCTCGGTTGTCCGCCCGCGAACTGCCTGCTCACCCCAACAATGCAAGACGCAATCAACTGGTACAACTGTCGATCAGTGGCAATCATCACTGGCGCCGCGGGGTTCTCGACGCGATGCCGCAGCGACCACCGTAGCATGCGTGACTCGAGCATGTACCGGGTGTCCTCGACGTACGTCAAGTAGGTCATTCGGGTTTGACCGAAAAGGAGGAACTGCGAATAGTGGCGAATTGTATAGTGATTGATGATAACGTTTGAAGTTTATTGGAAATAATGGAAATCTGTGCAGACTTGTTGCTTTTGTTGCAAAAATTTGTTGCACTAGGCGTGTGAAAACTAATCGTTCCAAATAAGAACAAAACAACAGCAATTCATTGAGTTCACGTTTTGCAAGATGGTTTACGAAAATTAGTAGTGAGCGGGCTTTGACAGTAAAGTTTTCTCACTGTTAGTTGGGGATTTTGGACACTAGTTTTAGATTATGTTTTATGTAGTTGAGTTTTGTTTTCGTCAAAAAAAACTAGACACGGCCCTAACTGTGTAGAAATACACATGGCTGAATTATCAGTCCACAAAATTAAGAGAAAAGTAGTCCGACCAGAAAAAACATGCGCCAAAAAAGAACAGACAGCCGCACACTCCACTGACATGCACGGTGATCAGTAGCAGTTTCGCGCACTGCACAATGAACTTCCACGGCGGCTTCCGTCTGATCTTGTATTTCTCGTAGACATTCTTGAAGTAAAAGTCAATCTGTTGTCGGAGTTGCGCTTCGCGTTCCGTTGGTGCGAGCAAGCTGTTCTGCGAGGATGACGAAACTTCGGGCGCTAGTTCAGCGTCGGCACTCACGCCGTTGACTGCTCGTGGGATATGGGCGGACATTTTTTTGGTTTTGTTTTGTTGTGTGCCTCTGGGAAAGCATAAAGTTACAGTTTTATATGTTATCATTATTTATTTATTTATTTTATGTTTCAGTTATACATATGTTTTTTCTCCAGAGGCAAGAATATTGACGTTTAGACAGAAAGAGAAACTGAAGATTTTCTGTTGTTGCTGTGTGCGGTTTCAGAACGTTGAAAAATTTCTTATTGCGAATTATAAAAACTGCACATGTGGCATGTATTTTTTCTTGTTTGTGTTCTGGGAAACATCGTGTTTGGTTGGTTGGCTGGGAGAAAATTTCGTTTAACAACAGAACTAAACAGGTGTCGCTACACCATGCTGGTTTCAGGTGATTTAGGACGGGGGTTTATTGTGAATAAAAGAGACTGCTTGGAATTTTATAAAAGGTACAATGTACGTTATAGTAATGAGAAACTTCTGTGCCGAAACAAACTGAATGCTACTAGTACAAACAAGCGCAGCATGTGGGCCAAATAGAGAGCTTTGCACAAACGGATTGATTTATGGACCCTTTTTGAGTCCGAAATCGCAATCAACAATTTGAAAATGAACTTTTTAAAACGGCAATTTTCTCTGCTTGCTGATTGGCTAACATCTTGCTGCATATAGACCGTGAAGTCTTGCAAAAAGGTGCTATGGCTGGCCACCACATCATAAGTTCAAAAAAGTAAAATTTCCGCAGATTGAAACTCGAATTTTTTTCGACTTTCCGCACACTCCCCCGATTCCGCTTCTTGGTACGGAAGGGAGGATTATAAACGGGGTAATGCTTATATGCAAGACTTTACAGTGCTCGAAGTTATGAGACAAAACAACAAGTGTCACAACGGTTCGAAATTTAGGTGCTTTCATTGCACACGCATTGCAAGAATATTGCAAAAAGAAGTCGGCAATTCCAGATTGCACAGCGCATCTAAATTCTGTAATAAAATGCACAAAGCAGTTTTCGTACGCTAGTTTGGGCGTTTACCGAATACCGTATTACCCCCAATAAACCCCCATGGGGGATTAATACGTCAGCGACTTTTAGGGGTGGGGGTTTATTGGTGGGGGGGGGATTATTGGTGGGGGGGGGTTTATTTTACAAAAAATTCTAGGGGTGGGGGTTTGTTGAAAAATGGCAAAAATACATTGCATGGCAGGCAAGAAAGTCGCAGAAACTTCTACTCTACATAGAAATTTCCTTTTATAACAGCCTTTTGTAATGAAATTACTATTAACTCACCCATTTGGGGCCTTTGGTAGCACAATTTCATCATTTTCACTGCAACCAACCACTGAATTAGCTGGGTATGTGTTTCAAACAGGTCTCCAATAATCCCCCATGGGGGATTATTTGTGGGGGGGGATTATTCGGAAACTGGTCGGGGGGTGGGGGTTTATTGGTGGGGGGGGGGATTAATGGTGGGGGGGGTTTAATGGGGGTAATACGGTATGTTAGTTTTTTATTGCTTCCAGTTTCTGTCCGGTTTCGTTGTGAAACATGTTTTTTGTAGCAATTATGTTCATGGTTTTTATGCACGAACCAAAACAAAAGAAACCAACCAATCACCAAGCATGCACGTGAAAATTATCATGACTGCAGAATTTCTACACATAAAAAATACGGTTAGTTTCAACTGTTTGTTGAATCATAAAAAGAAAAACTGGATAGTAAGTACCACGTTCATCACTAAAAAATGAGATAATTCAATTTCAAAAGTTTGTCTGCGCTCTGCGGCTATTACCTTATTTTGCATTTTTCACTCAACTAGGCTTTTCCGTAACACTTTCACATTTATGTGATTGTACATATATTTCAAAAAATAAGCAATCGTGAATATTTGACTTTATGAAAGTCGTAGGTATCTGTAATCACCATTATTGTAAAAAAGCAATATTGTTCTTGATTCTTGCCCGATGTGTGGCGTTTTTAAGTTAAGCGGGCCAATTTCAGGCAATATGACAAACCAGGTTTTTTTTAACAAACAAGGTAAAAAAAGTTGATTGAAAAATAAGCGTGTATTTCATATATACCGTATTCTTTTGCACCGAACACAAAAGCTTGTGCACCTGCACGTGTTTTCACGGTAAAATGGTGAGTATTTACTGTGGCTATAATAAAATGTTGAAAGACCACATGCACATACTTTTTTGTAACAATAGGGTTAACGTATCAGTGTCCGTCCGACTCATCCATGCACTTTAAAACTTCCAATGCACTCGTTTTTGCAATGATCAATGTTTATTTTTCTCTCAGAAAAACTCAATAAATAATATAACGTCAACATTAATTTGGTTGGTCACCTCTCCGTGGCTTGGATGAAATTTTTGTTTATTTATGCATGCATGTGTTTTCTTATTGATTTGGATAACCGTATTTTTGATTGAATTAAATTGAGCTAAAATTGCACAGTGATTTTGCACGTTTAAAAACTTTAAAAAACTCCGAAATCATGTTACTGAAGGCTGACTTTTCAATTTCATACTGATTGACTGTAAAGGAAACTTAGCGTGCTGATTGGTGACTTCGGTATAATGCAGCGAATCAGCTTTCAAAGAAGTGATTTATTTTTCGCATGCTTGACTGTAGGTCAACCTTAAATAATATTGTCTGTAGTCTGGACCGTCTGAAAATCCAACAAAATTTCATTTATTTTCATTTGCCGAGCGCATGACACTGTGGATGACACGACAAAATGACATATTTATTTTAATGCGCATATATTTTTCGACACCTGAAAATCTCTTCGTTTATATGTTGCCTTTTTGGAATATCCCCGAAATCTGATTTTCAGTAACCTGAAATCGCAAAAATCCGACACATGCAACGAACGTTTTCATTTAGAGAAAGCTTCTTCTGATACTCATATGCTCTGTTTTGAGGTTAACACATCAGGAGGGGTGTTTTGACGTTGAATCAAAGTTAAAGACGGGCCTGTCATGTTTTATGTATGGTGTTTATCTTATCACCATTTCGCGTGAAGATATTTTCCATTTTTGACGTGTCATCCATAGTATTGAGTTTTGCGCCATGACGAACGTAATCGTTTTACAAATAGAGGGAAGTCCAAAATTAGGAGTGATGATTTGTCTTTTCATACTTTCCTAAATGTTGATTATGTGACTGTAATCAATGAAATTGTTTTCAAGTTTTCCCCAACATCGTAATTCAAGGACAACTTTGAGGACTGAGAACCTTTTTTTCGAACAGTTGTTGTTTTTCGATGCCTCAAAATAAAGAAAATCATAGTTTACAAAAGGCCAAGCACGCTGCTGACATGGAAATTTCGACAAAACACGTCGCCCCGCCTGAGCACCCCGTGGGTTTCATATGCCGTCTCCTCAATTGTGTTGTTTGCATATGTTTTATTTGTTCATATTTGACTTTGAGTTTCATATTCTGAAAGTTTCTGAATTCCGAAATGGTATACAATATTATGCGTACATAGTACATCTCATTGGTGTCGTGTAACTGTCTCTCCAAATCATTTGGATGTCATTATTGTTACATTATTTTGGAATCTTGAAATCCGTACTTTTTCATTGCCAACAGCTAATTGGTAGTATCTCACCACCATGACGGAATCAATGAAACAATAGGAAATTGCAACAGGTGTTTTTTATTCACTTTCATTCATGCGCTTGTTTCTGTATTGTTGAATGAGTGATGAACTGAAGCGTGGACAATAAACAAAACCAACAGAACTTCAATCTACGAGAAAACACAATTCTTTGATTTTCACACGTGAAAATATCTGCGCCCACTTTATTCTTTTTTGAGTTGTCACATACGCAGTAGCTGAAATGAAATGTCGTCTCTATCTGAAAGAAAGTATCAACAACTTTGCTGACCATGAATTTTTTTTTTCGACCACCCCCACCGCACTCCGAAAGTGAAGTGTTTGTTTTTGGGAAAAAAACGAAATTTTCTGCAAAATCGTTATCCAGCACTTAATACTTGCGCTTCTTTAAAAAAACGTCAACAACTTCATTTACATTTTGGCAAGAGAGTTTTAATAGATCAGTATTTTTGTTTACTTCTTTTAACCAGATCTTGTTTTGTGAAAGAAAACACGATTTTGATTTGTTCATCATCAAAATCTTCGCCCGTTATTACGTTCAAAACGTTCAAAACTTTTTTGTGCAAAAATAACACCATTACAGAATCATTAAAATCAAAATTTGTCCAGAGTGACCCCTTTTCTGGACAGGTTTTTCTTTTTATGGTTGAAAAAGTGATGAATCTGTTTCTTTGAATGTACATAATAGCTTAGCTTCTTCGTTTGTCCGACAATGAAAATATTTGAGTGAAAAACTGATGGTTTCAAAACTTTTTTTCATTGTTCATGTCTTTGTGAAGTGACAACCTTCACGGACAAATATCTTGCTAATGAGAATTTTTATGTGCTTGTACACTTCCAAACAATATTCTGACAATTTCAATTACAACATTATAAAACACAGCTGAAAGAAGCAGGAACGAAGAATAAACATCCATGAAATTGCTCAACTTTCAGTGTTTTATTGTTCGCAACGTGTGAAAAGTTTTTTTCAATTTTATTTCATGTATCTGTTAACTGTTCGGTTAAGAGACTCTAACAGTAGATTCAGATTTTCTTTCATTTCAGAAACGGAAAATTTAGATTCACGCTAAAAACGGTGTCCGAACTTCCTGGAAAGCCCTTGAGGGGTGTCAGTGTCTCGGAAACAAAAGTGACCCGAAATGCCTTTTTTTATTTCCTGGAGATCACGAACGGCCAGGCGGACAGGATTGCGGACATTAGTTCGGTGGCCTTTTAGCGTCAATACTGGTTGGCCTTGTGTTGATTCACAAATTCGCTTCTGTGTCGAAAGAAAAAACTGCAAAACGAACGTTTGTTGTTCCAAATTCAAATTCTTCAAGTGACGAATAAGGTCGTTTGTTGATCCCAACAAAAATAACAAGTAGTTGTCAAAAATTTGTTTTTGAAAAGTGAACAAAAGTTCACGTTTTTTAATATTTATACAAGTATTATACCAATTGTGACTGGGACTGCTTCTGGTTTGAAAATTGCTCGCCTCCGAGTTTCCTCCACTTTCCAAAATGTAGCGTTTTTAAAGTTACGCCTATTTTCTATAAAGTCTCGAAATTGCTCTAAATTTGTATTTGAAAAAAAACAATAACAACATATAATTTCAGGTCTCCGTAAAAATGGCCGTGACGTGACGTGTGTGCGCACCACAATTGAGATGCGAAACCTGTCAAACAGCGCGTGGTCGCGACCAGAAAAAAAGTATGACTCAAACTAAAACTGCTCAAAGTCCGAAAAACTGAAACCTACTAAACTCGCAAAACATCCGGCGCGGCAACAATAATCGACGACATGACCACCACAAATTCGCTGTTCCACTTTCTCATTCTGCAGTCGTCGTTGTTCAATTTACTATTTCCCTCAATACTATTGCATCTGGCAGTCAGTCTAGTGCCGTTCCCGAACCCTCGCATCAACTGGCTCGCCTGCGCGCAACGCAACGCCTCCTATCTTTGCGACGCCGAACGCGTCGTTGCCGAGGTCGATCGACCTCGAGCGGTGGACATCATGTTCGAGGCGCAACAGTCCCTCAGAGGCAAGGCGGTCTGCAATGGGCGACCGGCGGATCCGATGCTCTACGCAGTGTTCATCGGCTCGAAACTCGATCATGACGAAAGTCAAAATAATCAAAATAATGTTGATGATTCCATCGATGGACTGTCGAAACTGCTGTCGAACACGACCACGTTGGCGGCGGCGATTCGCGCGAAATACGCTCGTGACGTCACGGACGCTGCGGGCGCGCACGTGTGCGACCTCACGATGCTGTTGTTGTTCGTCGTCGAGCGACTCGAGATGGAGTTCGCTTACTCGAGCAGGTAGGCAGTTTTTGATGACGAGCATGTGCCGCGAATGAATACAGTATTGTGGACTTATTCAAACGTGTCCGGACTAAAATGACGTCATTTGCTTTAAAAACGTTTGTTTGTCAAGGTACAGGCACTAAAGTTTCAGTTTGGTGTGGCTGATTCGACATTCACCATTTGTTTACGGGAAGAAATCGGCTAACGGCAAGCGCATGTTTTGCGGCACATGACGTCAATTCAGGGGACACGTTTAAAAAAATAGCTCATACAATTATAACCTGCGAGCTCCATCGAGCTCGACGGAGCTCGATATGGCACTCAAACTGCGCATTAATTATGGCCTGGCACTGTATTATGAACGAATTTAATAGCGGGATGCAAAAAAGTGGGCGTTCAAAATAACGCCAGATGGATGTTTGTTTCAGCTGTCGGTTTCACTCCGCCAGTTATTGATCAGTGGCATTAGAAACCCTATATCTCTAAACTTTGTTAGTCCATCACACAAAAATCACGTTGTTTCTTGTGTTCTCTACAGAATGCAAAATTAGTGATGAGAAAGAACAAAACCAAACAAAATATCATTGAGAGACATCCTAGCAAAAATTATCTGTCGAAATCGGGAAGACGAAAAAAATAGAGCACATAAAGTTCAATCATAGACAACCTGAGTAAAACCTGAGAGGCAAAAAAATCCAAAACGAAATTTCAAATCGCAGCGACGTCTCGATCTCGGTGGCGCGCAGTCGCAACTCGGTGCGCAACTCACCGTCGCTGCTGGTCAGTTTCGCGAATGGCGACTTCCTGGTGTTGCTGGCGGAGGCGACCAACATCGTCAACCAGCTGATGGCACCGATGGACATGCACTACTGGATGCTCGCCAATCCGTGGCGTGGCGACTTTCGAAATTGCCGCCAAAAGCGACCGAGCCATCTGTGCGACCCTGCGGGCGTGCTCAGTGACGGCGATGCCGCGGTCGTACACGGCTGGCTGCAGTCGGCGCAGTCCGAGCTGTACTTGAGGCGGCGTTGTCCGGCTCAGCCTGTGGAGCTGTTTGTGGTGGTGGTGCCCGATTTGCCGCCGCATTCCACCGGCAATTTGACTTCTTATGCGGACGCTTTGAGACAGGTGAACGCACGCATATCCAAATTTTTGCAGTTTTGTTTTCCAGCGATTTATCGTCGTGGCGTGCCCGGGGTGGTAGCGCACTAGACCTTTGTCTCAAGTGCGTTCTCGGGGGACATCGACATAGTCCCCTTTCGGATCCCGTTTCGTACCATCACCAAAAGATGCCCGTAAAAAACAGCTGAGCGGGTGTAGCACGCTTACCAGACTTTTTGACGTGGAGGCTTTACCACCATCAATGGCAAGCGTGATACAACACGGAACTGATGCGTTTTCACCGGGGCACGAAAGTTAGAAAATGAACTAAAAAGGGCCACAGAAATGGGATTTATTCGTCAAAAAAGTTCGCTATCTTTGAAGCATTTCTATTTTTACTCATCACTCATGTTTTCAATGTTTCAGTCAAAATACACACACTTTTCACGAAATCGCTGCCACGATTTTTTTGTGCGCTGAGAGAGAGAGTGTTCGCGAAGTTTTAGAGATGCATTTACCAATCCAAATAATTACGTTTTCCATTAAAAATGAACAGCGTATATTTCGCGCAGGTGTATGCATGGCGCGGCGCGGACGCCATCGCACGCGACAACAGCCGCCCGCAGATGAGCACACCGCGCCTGCGGCCGCTCACCGCGCCGTCCCCAGTTGATCTTCACCAAACCAATCAACAACAACGTTCGTCGGCACCTCCAATCATGCACGATCCCTCCAAGGCGTGCCAAGACGCCGCCAGTGAGTTCGCGACGATACTGGCGCTGTTTCTCAGCGAGTCACGCCGCTTCCACGTCGCCTATCCACCGTCGGCGAAACGTCCGCCGCCGCCCTCGCGCTCCGTCGAGACGCCGTCGAGTTTCCAGCGAACGAGCGATTTCGTCGTGCGCGGTCAACTGATGCCGGCGATTCGCGTCGCGTTGAGCGACATCGTCGACGACAGTCGTATCGCGCGGCGTCACAGCAACGACGGCGGCCACGACGCGGTGAACGACGCAAATCCAGGCAACCGTGGCGTTCGAACGAGCACGCCCGGCCTGCTCGAGTCGCACGCGACGCTCTGGTACGCACTGCTGGCGGCCATACTGTTCATGTTGTTCGTCACCGTGTTCATCGCGTTGTATTTCTGTGTGATTCGCGGCTATGAACGCGATTATTAATTGGAGATGGCTGTGTTGTTGTGTGATTTGATTGATTGATTGGTGAAATATAATCTGATTGATTGATTGATTGATTAATCATGCGGATGGCAAACCGAGCGGACAACGCATCACGCATTATATGCTGTGGGGAGGCGGAGTTTGGTTTGCACAGAATGCGCATGAATCACGGTCACCAACCATTGAGCTGATTCCTTATATTTTGGAGTTCGTCCAGTCTAACTCAATGACATATCCAACTAGCTTATTGGTTGACGCATGGACTGCCTGCCGTGAATGCTTTCTGGGCAGGCACTACTGTGGGGAGGCGGAGTTTGGTTTGCACCGACTGCACGCACGTGCATCGCCAACCAATCAGCTAGTACGATATGTTACAAGAGTTCGAATGTGGGCGACGCTGTGTGCTCAGACACGAGCACGTCCGCCCATCAGAGCAGTAGAACAGCAAAACATCATCGACATTGTGCGCGTATGCGTCGCATTCGCAGTCGGTGCTGTTCTAGCGAGCGGTGCATCATTGGTTAGATACAAAAATTATAGACTACAGGGTGTTTCAGAAGTAGTGGGTCGGTGTTTGAGCTGTCAAGATAGCAAGGCATCAACGTCGACGCAAAACGAAAATCTGGCGATCCAAATGAAGAATCATGAAATAATTTGCAAAAGAATACAGCGAATGTCGCAGCGAATGCCACAACACAATGTAAAAATAATTATCGATTTTTGTTGTACAGTTTTTCTTTATTTTAAGAGACCGTCCGCAAACCGGTAGAACATTTTTGCCCCTAGCCAAAAATATATTTCGCTCAAATTTGGTATGGAGGTACCCTTAGGTCCAACTAAGAAAAAACCGGCCCGCTTTTGAAATGAGACCCTTGTGGTGTGGTGCTACAGGTCTCCAAAGTAGGGTATGTCGTCGAAAAACGTCATTTTTGGCGTTTTGACAAACGTCTTTTAACGCAACACAGAAACGCTATCGAACATTGATGCTAACATGAAAAATGTAGTATTTTGCAAGGGATTTCATGTGCTGTATTTAGTTTTTCAAAAAACACAAACCCTAATTTAGGTACAAACAAAATGCGTAAAAAAATTGACGTCGAAAAAATTCAAAAATTTCAGTTGGTATGGTATTGTCGCCATAACAAACTCAACGACGACGTTCCTTCTGGATCGAACTTCTCTGTCGCCTAAAATTCAAAATAACTTTTTTGCGCGTTTTTCAGCAGAAAAAATGAAGCAAAACAAAAAGACGCTATAAAGAAGTCCGACCTTATAAACGCGGGTGGGATTTTGATCAAATTAAAAATCTTTTGGTTTCCCGCCGTGTGACACGACGCCCACTTTTAGATGAGGTCTTACAAACGGCAGAGGTCTTATAAACAAGATTTGTGCCGGGTATGGACAATTGATACTTTTATATAACTTTTTTACTTCAGAATAAATCCCGTTGTTTTACTGACACATAAACTTTTATTCCTGCAACCCAACAACTAACTAACCTCGCAGTCATCAACCTTTCCTATCACTTTTACACCATGTGTATGCCTCTGTTCATTTTTTTACTAGTTTCATTCGTGGTTCAGCAATACTTAGCTTCAGGTTAGCATTAAAATTTTTTATTTTGTTTTTTTTTAAATTACCTGTCAGTATAGCTATGTTCAGTTAAACAAATGCTTGATGAGGCCTTCTTCTGCATATGATGATGGCCAGGTCGAAATGCACAGAAAGAACCATCCTACAACGGTCAATGGTCATCTATAAACACGGACACTTTCCCACGCCTGTATAAACACTCATGTTATGTACAGAGTGTGCGCATCAACACGCAAATGTTTTCTAAACGTTCTGAATTAATTGAACAATAATCTTTCTAATTATTTTGTTTTCTTTATAATACACATATAATCGTGATGATTATTGTGTTATGAATTGACAGCTATCATTGTGATAACAACTCGGCTGATTTGTTAGTTCGTGACCGTGACAACGTGATGCATGCATTCTGTGCAGGCTTCGCTGGAGAGGCGCAGTCCAGAGGCCTGTGGTCAGTTCTATAAAAGTGAATAGTGTTTGAAAAGTGAACATTTTTACTCCAGGGTGTTCCAAAAGTTAGTCTTTGAGAAATTTTGCAAAAATAATCGAGTCATCAGCTTCAAAGACAAACAGTTTTGCATGGAAATTAGAAATATCAATCCAATCAATGGGAAACTTCGGTCAAAGATGAACTTATGGTTCAAGTATTCAACCGGAATTTGTCAAGGTCTAAATTTTGGAACACCCTGGAGTAGAACTATTCACTTTTCAAGTACTATTCACTTTTTATAGAACTGACCACTGCACGGAACCCATGCACCATGGGGTCACTAACCAATCAGCAAACTCCATATGGTATGTTAGTAAACTGTATAACCCATCTACAAATGTACATTTTCGGAAACAAAGCGTCACAAAGTCATAAAAGTCAGAAAACAAAACGTCACGATTTCTTCACACCAGCATTTTTTGAGAACTTTCTTGTAGATCGCGACAACCTTCAACATCCCATCCTCAGCCTCGGTTGCTTTGAGGACACCTTAGCAGATAGACTACTAAATGGCTCCTTTCAACCGTTGACGTACACAAACACACCAATTTCATGTGTTTATTTGTGCCGCAGCCTTGAGTTCCAACTAGCCGGTTAGTTCGCAAACACGGGCATTGTTTGTTTCACTGCTTATAATAACTGTTCAACCTTTTACCCGTTGAAAGTGGCTTGCGTGTAAACAGACAGGCGAAACTGTCTGCTGTGACCGGCTACTAAAGCGGCATTCATGAACAAGTATTTCGTGGCGCTATGTATGTACTGGTCATTAAATACTGGTTCATGAATGCCCCTGTGCTGGACGACGGCCGGTGTCTGCTGCGTGAATACTCCACCATGCTGGCTCATTGCAGCACACATTTTGTGCGAAGTTGTTTGTTTCGGGCAAAAAACAGTGGCAGTGCCACAAACGGTGTGCAGTTTGCTTAGAGCTTGAAACAATACGTTCAGGTGTAAAGTTCGGAATCGAGTGTTTTTGCGATGACATGAGCCGCCTGAATTCGTCCACCGCGAAGCGGCTGCCAGAAGCACGCTGTCAGTCCAGTTGTCCGGACAGTGAGAAGACGTTCTGCGGTGGAAGCGGCGCAATCGCTGTCTACGAAGGCGCTCGATTCTTTCATGCAGGTCGGTGGGCAGTGTGGTAGTAAAATGTTGAAACGCCCAGGCCAGTGTTGGTGGTGGTGTTGGGCATTTTAGGCGATGTTTTCAGTCAGAAAAGTGCACAGAAAAGCTAGTGTATGCATACACGATGCGTGCAGTGAAATGACTGTTTTGCCGCGGTTCATGTGTTTGGGTCGCGTGGTGAACCAAACTTCCGTGCTGCTTTGTTTTGGTTGAAAAAGCCAAACATTCGGTTTTTCTCGGTTTCGGCTTTGGTTCAAAGTACCGAAAAAACCAATTCGATATGGTGTCGATACGATTTATTCAAGACGGTATGATTCTGCTGCCTCTTTGTTTACCGCGGCATCACCAGCAGTTTTCAGTTTCAGTTTTGCTGCAACTGTCGGGATTAAATTGTGTTGTTTTAATATAGGCTTTTTGAGTCGACCGACCCGGCCTCCACACCTCTAGGCACAATTTCAAAAAAGTTTTCAAATTCAGTCAAATTTAAGACCAATCGAACCGCCTTGATGCCCTGAGTTCGAAAATCATATTTTTATCTTAATCCAAGCTTTCTTATGCTTTAAAATTAGAGAAAACCTAGTTTTCGACCCCCTTGTAGTAAAACTGCTCTAGCTCGCTTCTGCTTGAAGCTATTAGCAAAAATCAAACACCAATCGATTTCCCTTGTATTCGCGCACATTTTTCGCTGTTATACTATAAGTTGAAAACGTTTTTTCATGCTCTGTATTTATAAAAAACTGCAGAGGGTTGGTGGTTTTTCACGTTTTTGGGTACTTTAGAAACGTTTGTGGGGTATAGTTTCTAGGTAATTCTGAAAGATCTGCAAAAAATGTATATCCATGTAAAATTTCAGCTTCATAAAGCGTCGCCGGGACTCACACGATACAAAACAAAATGGCTTGTTCCATGCGTTTTTGGTCAATATGCCGCATGCAGGGTGTTTCCTCCCACCCCCAATTTTTTTGGGGCCACCTCAGGTGCTGCAACCGTGACTAAAGATAGGTTTTCGGGTACGCTGAGTTCAAAAATCTTATTTAGAATTTTGTCCGAATTTCTACTGTGCCCTAAACGCGTATGCCATGGGGATCAGGAGGGAAATTTCCTTAAAAATTAAATTTAAATAAAAAGCGCGTCACAAGGCACCTGAAATCCTGTTACAAAAACAAATCCAGGTCGCTGAGTCCGAATATAATGTTTATTTTGCTATACGAATTACTCCGCACCCTAAAAACGGCTTCTATGAGGACGGAAAGGGAAAAATTTGAAAAAATCGGAAACTAGTCAAAAATATATGAAAACTGTGTCGTAAATACAAATCGAGGTTGCTGAGTCCGAATATGAAGTTTATTTTGCTATACGGATTACTCCGCACCCTAAAAGCAGCTTCAATGGGGACAAAAAAGGAAAAAATTAAAAAAATCGGAAACTAGAGTCAAAAAAATTTGAAACTGTGCCGTAAATACAAACCGAAATCGCTGAGTTTGAATATAATGTTTATTTTGCCATACGGTTTACTACGCACCCTAAAAACAGCTTTTATAGGGACGAAAAAGGATAAATCTGAAGAAAATCGGAAACTAGTCAAAAGAATCCGCATAGCAAAATATACATCATATTTGGACTCAGCGACATCGATTTCTATTTATGGCACAGTTTTCAGATTTTTTGGCTAGTTTCCGGATTTTTTTAATTTTCTCTCTTTTCATCCCTGTAAAAACTATTTTTAGGGTGCGCAGCAATCCGCATGGCAAAATGAACAGCATATTCGGATTGAGCGACCTTGATTTCTATTTATGGCACAGTTTTCAGATTTTTTGACTAGTTTCCGATTTTTTCCAGATTTCTCCTTTTTCGTCCCAATAGAGACCGTTTTTAGGGTGCGGGGTAATCCTTATAACCAAATAAGCATTATATTCGGACTGAGCGACCTTGATTTTTATTTATGGCACAGTTTTCAGATTTTTTGACTAGTTTCCGATTTTTTCCAAATTTCTCCTTTTTCGTCCCTATAGAGACCGTTTTTAGGGTGCGGGGTAATCCTTATAGCAAAATAAACATCATATTCGGACTCAGCAACCTCGATTTGTATTTACGGCACAGTTTTCATATATTTCTTGATTAGTTTCCGATTTTTTAAATTTTTTCCCCTTCTGTCGCCATAGAAGCTGCTTTTAGGGTGCGGAATAATCCGTATAGCAAAATAAAATCATATTCGGACTCAGCAACCTCGATTTGTATTTACGGCACAGTTTTCATATATTTTTTGACTAATTTCCGATTTTTTCATTTTTTTCCCTTTCCGTCCACATAGAGGCCGTTTTTAGAGTGCGGAGTAATCCGTATAGCAAAATAAACATTATATTCGGACTCAGCAACCACGATTTGTATTTGTAACAGGATTTCAGGTGCCTTGTGACGCGCTTTTTATTTAAATTTAATTTTTAAGGAAATTTCCCCCCTGATCCCCATGGCATACGCGTTTAGGGCACAGTAGAAACGTCGGGCAAAAATCTAAATAAGATTTTTGAACTCAGCGTACCCGATAACCTATTTTTAGTCACGGTTGCAGCACCTGAGGTGGCCCTAAAAAAATTGGGGGTGGGAGGAAACACCCTGCATGCGGCATATTGACCAAAAACGCATGCGACAAGCCATTTTGTTTTGTATCGTGTGAGTCCCGGCGACGCTTTATGAAGCTGAAATTTTACATGGATATACATTTTTTGCAGATCTTTCAGAATTACCTAGAAACTATACCCCACAAACGTTTTTAAAGTACACAAAAACGTGAAAAACCACCAACCTCTGCAGTTTTTTATAAATACAGAGCATGAAAAAACGTTTTCAACTTATAGTATAACAGCGAAAAATGTGCGCGAATACAAGGGGAATCGATTGGTGTTTGATTTTTGCTAATAGCTTCAAGCAGAAGCTAGCTAGAGCAGTTTTACTACAAGGGGGTCGAAAACTAGGTTTTTCTTAATTTTAAAGCATAAGAAAGCTTGGATTAAGATAAAAATATGATTTTCGAACTCAGGGCATCAAGGCGGTTCGATTGGTCTTAAATTTGACTAAATTTGAGAACTTTTTTGAAATTGTGCCTAAGGAGGGTCGGTATTGTGAAGAAGCCTATCTTAAATCCGGAATACAGTTTTGTGCAACGAACGTATACCGCGTTCTTTACACCAGTAATTTTTGAAATCTTTTTCTTCACAGATCTCTACAACATCCAGTATCTCGGTTGCTTTGAAGACAATGTCGGAGATAGACTGCTAAATGGCTTATATCAACCGTTGACGTACAAAAACGCCCCGACTTCATGCGTTTACTTGTGCTTCAGTCTGAAGTTCAAATTAGCTGGTTGGTTCACATGGTTACATGGTTTACATGGTGTGCCAGAAATAGGGGGTCACCTTTTGATTGCTTTTTTACGTCTTCAGTCAACGGCTTTTCCAGTTTTGCTAAAATTTAGAAACACGGCTAAGTCAGACCCTTGAGTGTAAAAGATTTCAAATTTCAGCAAAGTTGTTAAGAGGTAAAAAAGGTTAAAAAGTAACCCACTACTGTTATCGTTGTTATTATCCGCGTCTCAATATGAATGTTTTGTAGCTGTGCGGCAATTTGAAATCAGCAAAACTTAACGTATTCTGACGGCAGATTTGTGCAAGAACTTGAGAAAAAAACTAATCAGGATCTTTTCTCACTAAACAAAATTTATTTTATTTTGTATTCGAACAACGATCTGGTGCGAAACAGCTTTTCAGCTGTGCGGCTTTTCCACACATCATTCAACATTAATCTGCCTCCTTCGCAAAAAAAAAGATAATACTCAACTGGCTGTCCCTCTGTAGTTTCTTTTGTGCGACATATTTTCAGACGAAAACAAAAAAAACGCGCGCGGGAGCAACACATACATTTTGTTTGAAACTTGATGAAATAAACGTTCAGGTGTGGAAAACACAGTCGAGTGTTTTTGCGGTGATAAAAACCGATTCATGTCGTTTGCCGCCAAGAGTTTGCGTGAAGAACGCTGTCAACAGTCGCGTTGCCCAGCCAATGAGAGCCTGTTTTGTGGTGGACGCAATGCAATCGCTGTATACGAGGCAGCTGCATTTGTTACTCCAGGTAAAGTGCACCGCCCAAATTCGATACTTGACATACACCTGATAAGACCTTGACTATAAGATGTTTTGCCCAGACTATAAAGCGGCATTCATACAATGTTTTTTAAGCACGCGCGGCTATTAAACACTGCAAAACGCGTTCGCGTTGTTTCATTAGCGCCCCCAACAGGAGAATGATAGCTATGCGCTTTTTACGCATTCGCAACGCGCGTGCAGCTGTGGGGCAGCTACGCAACAACACGCGTTCGCAAAGTTCATCAGCGCACCCAACAACTGCTCCGTAGCTATGCGGCTTTTTATGCATTCGGAACGTACTTCTAGCTGCAGCACAGCTGCACAGTGCGTGCGCGTTCTAGAGAAATTATTTACGCGCCGTCAAACTAATAAACTTTATAGATCTGGAAGTAAAAAAGCGCACAGCTGGTGAAGCAAATGAGGAGGTATTGTTGATCAAAACACCCAGTGTTGACGTGAAACATCACTATGTCGCTGGGTTTGTGTGACAAGTGCTCTGCATAGCACGGCAGTGGCACGCAACAGCCATCAGATGCCAACAGCTTTTTCAGTGTTCAGAATTTCGATTTTTAAGCTTCAGGAAATCAGAAAAACTGTTCCGGAGTCCGGACGTCCATCCAAGCTGTTACGATGCTCAAAAACTTCATTAAATTCAAAATGTTGTCAATAATTCAGAAAGTCCAAATGCTGTCTTTGGGATTTTTTGACCAACAGACTACTTTTCTAAGTTGTTTTGTTGTTTTATTCTCTTGCATTCTTTCATTTGAAGTTTGGTTGTGGAAGTTTGATTGGTTGTGATTTTTGTTGTTTTTTTATTATTGTTCGTGTGCTGAAACTTTGACGAGGTAGCTTTCAAAAAACGGTGAGCAAGCAAGCAAACAAAAACAGGTAGTTTTTTGATCAACAACAAACAATTGCAAAATTTAAAAAAATCAATCAGAACAACGAACGGGGACAAAAAAAACGAAAACAGAATCTGATCATGTGTGTGGCAAATTTTACTGGACAAATACAACAAATATTTTGCAGTGAAGGAAGAGCTGAAGCTGGTGCTCATTTCAAAATGATTTCGTTTGCCAGAGAATTTTATTTGAAATCCAGTGAAAATCGAATCAAACAAGATTGATTTTATCATATTTTATGTGTCGTAACAACCTGTGTTGCCGAGGTGTCTCAGATTTATGTTTCAAATTAACAAATCAATATTGTGAAGCACAGCAATGCGGCAGCTAAAAACACTTTTTGAATGCACAAAACGTCGTGCAGCTATGCGGCGCCTCTGCGGGCAGTAATTGCACAAATCGCATTCAATAAATCACGCAGCTGCCCCCACAGCTACTGGGGCTTTGCGAACCCGTTTGCATCATTAGCGCACGCAGCAGGTGCTGCGTAGCTCTGCGGCGTTTTGCGCGTTCGCGTAAGCATAGTCTCGTTGCTCGCGGGGCAGCTATTAATTCAAACTGTATGAATGCGCCTTAAGATCTGTCTGTGGTAAAACAGCTTCGGCAGTTCTGCCTGGTGTCCGTCGCGCTGACGAGCCAGTGGGCACCGCGGTATGCGTCTACCTGGCGGAACCGCAAACAGCGAACTTCTTGTATTGTCCTCTCCATCAAAGCGAGACCAGTTGCAGACTAGGAATGAACAGAATAGCACGAAGATCCAATCAGTGCAAAAAACACGTCAAATTAAACGCACAATTGGGTATGGCCTATTTTTTTAAACGTGTCCCACTGAAATGACGTCATGTGCCGCAAAACATGCGCTTGTCGTTCACAGCAAACCAGACTATCCGTTTAGCTGATTTCTTCTCGTAAACAAATGGTGAATGTCGAATCAGTCACACCAAACTGAAATTTTAGTGCCTGCACATTGACAAACGGGCGTTTTTAAATAAAATGACGTCACGTTAGTCCGGACACGTTTGAATAAATCCACAATACTAGTCTTTTAGTTTCATTCAAATTTCGCGCGCGCTTTGCACCCTGAACAAAGCTTTAATCGGCCACACTATGTGTTTGTCTTAAATATAGATTTCATGCACGCAGTCGCCCATTTGGACTAAAAAACAACAGACGTGGAACACTGCAAAACAATTGACGTTTTTTCATCGGCGCAAAAAAAACGATGCATTTCAAATTAAGTCATTTTCAATTAAGAACACGCCGGAAAACAATAAAATAAAAATTGATTAATCGTCTCACCGTGAGATTCATACCGTCAAGATGCAAGATCATTTTTTAAAGTCAACTTCCCATTGGACTACAAACAAGGTAAACCGCGCTCTTCATATCAGTTTTTTTGCAGAAAAACTTTTCTTCACAGACGTCGACAACTCCCAAAACGCCTCCCTCGGCTGCTTTGCGGACACCGTTGGAGACAGATTACTAAATGGCGCATCTGAAACGTTGCGCAACACAAACACTCCGATTTCATGCGTTCACTTGTGCCTCAGTTTCAAGTTCGAATTAGCTGGTTGGTTGTTCACATGTAGTGGGCCTTCATTAATGGGTCACCTTCTGATTGCTTTTAACTGTCCAACCGCTCTCTTAATATTGCGAAATATTTAAAGATACCCAAGTGTCTAACTTCTGCGCGAAATTTTAGTCTAATTTACCTTGAATTTACCTCAAACTTGAATTTTGAGCTGAAGTTCATCAAGCACATAAGTAACGGTTAGTTAAGGCGCATTCATGTTGCAGTATTTAGTATTTAGTATTTAGTATTTAGTATGCAGTATTTGCTGTGCGGTCACTAAATACTGCAACATGAATGCGCCCTTAGGCAGAAAAACGTAAAATATCATAAATCAGCAATGACATCAGGCAAAAAAATGTACCGTTCTTGGATGCAACACGTTGAAAAGTGTTTGGAACTGATAACGGTTCAGGTGTTGAAAACGGTAGCGAGTGTTTTTGCGGTGACATGGGTCGATTGGAATCGGCTGCTGCTGTGATTTTGCCTGAAACCAGCTGTCAATCGTCTCGTTGCACTGGCAATAAACGGCTATTTTGTGGTGGAAGCAATGCAATCGCTGTTTACGAAACTGCTGGATTTGTTAATACAGGCAAGTGTGAACTGTGTACGTGCAGTCGAATGTCGAAACTCTATCATGCCCATTCGCGAGCGAAGCGGCGTTGTTGTGGGCAGCGGAGTCTGCTGTGCTGCACAAAAATCGTGCATCACATGAACACCAACCAATCAGCTGATTGCCTATAAATTACAGTTCGACTGTAGATGCGTTTCCTTCACATATCAGCACTTTTCATAACAAAATATTATTTTCCTGCTCACAGATCTTAACGACAGCCAATACCTCGGTTGCTTTCCTAGCAACATCCATAACAGAACCGGACCAAGTGGGCACTTTGAGCAGCTGCTCACTATGAACACACCGAACTCCTGTGTGCACTTGTGCCGCAGTGTTGGATACGAATTAGCCGGTTGGTTTACGTTGTGTGACAGTTTCGCTGCTGCTGATTCGTTGTATTTCAAGTGGGTGTGATCAGGTTGCTTGTTGTAGGGCGGTCCAGAATCATGGACACATTTTTATATTTGCCTAGCGATCATACCAAACGAATCGAATAGAGCTGAGATACTCTTGAACGTTGTTGGCCCAAGCCGTTTTGGCTGCAACATTCCCTACTTGAGAGATTGACCAATCAGCACTAATGCAACACAATTGCGGCAAATCAATTCATTGCATAAAACCACTGCTAAAAAAATTAACAATTTTAAATTTTAAAAACCTTCAGGTGTTAAATGCAGCCACGAGTGTTTTTGTAATGATTTGAGCGAATGGAATTCGTCTGAGCCGTTGCCCGACAGTAAATGTCAAGAAACGCGGTGCACTGGCAACCGTTCGCTGTTTTGTGGCGCACGTCATTCAATCGCAGTTTATCAGACCAGACTTGGTGGTAAGTGCCAGCAAAGTGCGGAAAAAGTGTAGAAGGGGTTTTTAATTTGAAACATAGGCGACAGAATGGAGTGGCCAACCGGTCGCTTAACTCGTGTGATGATTGGGCTGTTTGTTTGCTGCTGTGCTGGTCCAGTTGTGTAATATACAATGTACGTACGGTACATGGTACGGTATATACAATTATGCCGGTAACGAGGCCTTTCAACATTTGAACAACTGAACAAAACTGGATTCTTGCATAGACTTCATCACAAATGGCGGAAACGTTTTAACAGTTGACATTTTCTAGCAAATTAAAGGTGATAACGCACGTTACAACAGTCAACTATTGTGTGTGTTAACCGAGCGTTTCAAAACGTTAACGAGGATTTCAAAACGTCTCATTTTCTGTTTTGATGTGTTCAAACAAACGCGCTTCGAATGACGTTATTTCCGAAAACGATAATACAGACCAAACCTCGTTCGTTCAGCCTCACTCAACGGCGTCTGCACGAATGACGAGCACTGTTTCAATGATTCAGTTTGCGTTGACGGACAGTGCCGGTGTGCACCGGGTGCTACTGAGAAAAGCGCTCGCTGCGAACGTAAGTCATTGTTGGAGTTACAAAAATATTATCAACCACAAATGAAAATGGGTGTTTCATCATGCGGATGCGCGAGCGAGCGTCAGCGAGCGGACAGCGCATCACGCATTATATGGCTGAACATTGACTCGCGCGCGTTTTCAAAATTTACTCGTTGTCCTGCAGCAACTAATATGCATGCTGCAAACTTGTTACTGTGCACACGAATAGACCTGTAGCGGATGCAAACTGAGCCGAAGAAAAAATTTCGCCAGACTTCTTTACGTACGTTGTAGACGCTAATAACCTATTCTGAAAAGTTGGTTACTTATTTTTGTTTCTCCTTTTTTTCAGCTATGTAATCAAGATGTGTTCGCCCTTTCAATTTTTACCTGTGACATTTTGACAGTCAAACAAAAATGTTTCCTGGGGTAATTCCATCCGTAGATTTTGGAAATTGGGTTAATTTTTTGCCCCGACCCTGTTTTTGGGTAAAAATTGGGCATTTTTAAAAGTTCGCAGGGGTTTCACCTGGTTTTAAGTGTTCGCCCTTTCAGTTTTTAGCTGGGACACTTTCACAGTTGGAGAAAAATGTTTCCTTGGGTAATTTCATCCGTAGATTCTAGATTTTGGGTTAGTTTTTTCATGTGAGCAACTCTGGATACTAAATCGTGACGATTTCGGGCGAATCGGCCGTGGAAATTGGCGAAATCGGTCCGGAAATGAAAAACAAGAAAACTATGTTTTCCAGGGTAATTCGATGCGCTGATCACGGATTTTGGGTTAGTTTTCTTACTTGAGCAACTGTAGATGCTGAATCGTGACGATTTCGGGCGAATCGGCCGTGGAAATTGGCGAAATCGGTCCAGAAACGAAAAAACAAGAAAATGGTGTTTTCCAAGGTAATTCAATGCGCTGATCACGGATTTTGGGTTAGTTTTTTTATGTGAGCAACTCTAGATACTAAATCGTGACGATTTCGGGCGAATCGGCCGTGGAAATTGGCGAAATCGGTCCGGAAATGAAAAACAAGAAATCTATGTTTTCCAGGGTAATTCAATGCGCTGATCACGGATTTTGGGTTAGTTTTCTTACTTGAGCAACTGTAGATGCTGAATCGTGACGATTTCGGGCAAATCGGCCGTGGAAATTGGCGAAATCGGTCCAGAAACGAAAAAACAAGAAAAGGGTGTTTTCCAAGGTAATTCAATGCGCTGATCACGGATTTTGGGTTAGTTTTTTTATGTGAGCAACTCTAGATAATAAATCGTGACGATTTCGGGCGAATCGGCCGTGGAAATTGGCGAAATCGGTCCGGAAATAAAAAAAAACAAGAAAACTGTGCTCATCCAGGGTAATTCAATGCGCTGATCACGGATTTTCGGGTAGGTTTCTTATGTGAGCAACTCTAGATACTAAATCGTGACGATTTCGGGCGAATCGGCCGTGGAAATTGGCGAAATCGGCCCAGAAACTAAAAACAAGAAAGGGGGTTTTTCCAGGGTAATTCAATGCGCTGATCACGGATTTTGGGTTAGTTTCTTTATGTGAGCAACTCTAGATACTGAATCGTGACGATTTCGAGCGAATCGGCCGTGGAAATTGGCGAAATCGGCACAGAAGTGAAAAACAAGAAAAGTGTGTTACCCAGGGTAATTCAATGCGCTGATCACGGATTTTGGGTTGGTTTTTTCTGTGAGCAACTCTAGATACTGAATCGTGACGATTTCGGGCGAACCGCTGTGGAAATTAGCGAAATCGGTCCAAATGCAAAAAACTGTGTTGTCCATGGTAATTCATTGCGCCGATCACGGCTTTTGGGTCAGTTTTCTTATGTGAGCAATTCTAGGTACTGAATCGTGACGATTTTGGGCGAATCGGCTGTCGAAATAGCATAGACGAAATCGGCCTAAAAAACAAAAAAATGAAAACCTGAACTGTCCGGGATTTAGAAGAATATGTGACCAACGTATTGTGAACTTGGTCCAACCTTCGGGGCTTATGTAAAAGTCAGAATATTATCTAAAAATGCGGGAGACGCATATAAAAGGAGGAATATGGCTTTGTGTAAGCAGTGAAAGACTTGGCTCGACAACGCTTTTCAAGTCTCTGATGTGGTACACACGGATACAAGTACATAAGAGCCATATTTTTGCGCCGTTTGTTCTTTATTTCGGTTGCACATGGCAACCCTCGTATATTGCAGACAAATGAAACTTTTACATTTGCTTTATTTCGGGCATTTAGCGACCACAAAAACCACTAAAATAACGATCAGACTTTAGATCGCTGACACTGGTTTGCACAAAGTGTATCGAAGAGGCATTGGGGAACGCAAGGTCTCCTTCTGTGGCAAAGGATATGACACACTAAACAGACGGTTTGTCCTGTCACAAGAGTTTGGTAAAAAGGGTGAAAATCAACGGAAGACAATATCTTTTTTGTCGCTGATGCTGCTCTGCACAGCGGTGCGTACGTTAGCAACAACGATAACGCTACATGCAGCAATGTTTTGAAATCTGTTTCTGTTTTTGCACAGAATTTACAGAATTTCGCACATGGTGTGATTTTAGACTAAACTGAAGAGGACAATTAAAAAATAACTTCAAAATTTTTACGCTTTTCAGCAACTTTTAAACAACTTTTAAACAAAAGCGCAAAAATGTAACTCTTATGTACTTGTATCCGTGTGTACCACATCAGAGATCTGAAAAGCGTTGTCGAGCCAAGTCTTTCACTGCTTACACAAAGCCATATTCCTCCTTTTATATGCGTCTCCCGCATTTTTAGATAATAGTACTCCTATTACTACTACTACTACTACCACTGCCACGACTACTACTGTTACTACTACAACTACGACAGCTACAACACCTACCGCAATCAAATCAACAACAAGAACAACAAGAACAACAGCGGCTATAAAGACAAAAAGAAGAACAACTGTATATAAATCAACAACAACGCCAACAACAACAATATCAAATGACTCCCAAACGAACAATGAAATTTTCACCACAAAGATGACCGGTTATGCAGATCAGGAAACAGCCGACGATCGTGCGTCACCGTTCATGGTGATCGGATTTGTGTTAGCAGGCTGTGTGATCCTTGCCGCTGGATGCTGCGCTGCCGGTTAGTATTAGGTTTAACGGTACAAAAAATGGGATGCATTCTGACTGTCTTGAAGATTCTGTTTTGACAATCAATTCTAAAGATGCCGTGCTGCAACGAGAAGCCTGTGGACTTATGGTTCACCCCCATGATTATCTTTCTGTGTCAATAATTACAAAACTTACTTCGAACCAAACCAACTGTTAGAACATCTTTATAATTCCAACCATTCTCAATTTTCTCCTCAGTCATTTTGATTAAACGTCGCCGTTCTCGCCTCCACCGCCGTCGCCGGCGCCACAGCGGCAGAAGCAGAACTCACTCGAAAAGACGTCGCAAACATCGAAAACACCATGAAACACTGTCAACCGACGCCTCCTCAATGGCCATCTCGATGGCTGACTTTGCGCACGGAGGCAAAAAACAAAAATCGAAAACGTTCCAAATGAGACACATTAGGAGTGATGCAAAAGCAACGAGAGGTAAACCTGTGCTGTTTTGTATGTTTGTAAACTAAGATGTTTTCTGTTTGCAAACTAAGGTGTTTTGTTGTGTCATGAATGTTTCATTCTACTGAATCAAAACAAAGCAAACTCAAATTCTGTTCAGACGACACCGCGTCGCAGCTAACGGTCGGCCGGAACTCTTTTGAGCCTGTCTCTATGGATTATAATGGTGCAAAGCCACTAAGAATCGAAAAACAACGAAGCTCCAACAAAACGAACAAAATCAACCGATCAAACCAAATCACAGACTTCAATGACGCAAGTTTTATGCAAAGTCTGGATCTTAATGATTCATCGCGTTCGAGTGAAACGTACACTGGCAATAGCGACAGAACATAGTGATATGAGAATAGTGATGTTTGAATGTTTTTTTTATTTACGGTACTGTTTATTGGCGTGCTGACATTTGCTCATATGAGTATCTACAGGGTGGCTACGTAAGTACATGATAAGTAGTGTATCACTTTTTGAAGCTCATATCTCGCCATAGAGATTTGGATAAATTTTTAGTTGATAGTCCATAAAGAATACATCAGAAATCTTCAACTGATTTTTAGACTTGTTGAAGCATATGTGTTCCGCCATTGTCTGTTACACGATATGAACTTGTTTAATGCCCAGTTCAAACTGTTTTTTTTCTGGAGCCCAAAATTTCTTGGTATTTTCACATTTTTCATTTTACAAATTACGTCACCTGACTGATCAGTAATGCATACCTTTGGTTTACTAATAAAGACTTCCGGTTTCGTTTGGAAAAAATGTTAAATTATGCACATGAGAAGCTAATCAGATTTCAATGATTTTTTGTCACACGAATGACGCACCGAGACGAGAACTGATTTCGAACCGAAATCCCGTTTTTTTCGGCTTTCTTCAATTGGTAACATGACGTTATGATGATGTGGTCCGCTAACGTTTCAGTATTTGAGTTTGAAGATTTACTTCAGAATAAAAGGCAACCACCTTCAAAAAGCTGTTCAACGTCTCATTTCATTTCTAACGAATTACGAAGTTTCACATACAGTTGCGCAAGCTATCGTTTTTTGGTGTCCTACTCGTGCATCCGCATCATCATCACTAACCAATCATCATCAACAACGGGTTTGTCGTTGCTGATTGTTGTTGCTGATTGTGGTGTTGTTATGACTGCCCTTTTTTCTGATATCCGACACGCTCAATGCTAAAACGGACTAATTCTAATCCTGATCCTAAAGCCTAATCTTAAGCCTAACAGGATCCTACTAACCTAATCCTAACCTAAGCCAAGCCTCTTCAAGAAGGAAGATGCCAGAACAATTACGTTTTTGACGGTTTGTTTGGTTGAACACAGGCCACGGAGTAACGAAAAACAGTACCTGTCCATTTCAAAATAATGTGCATTTAAGCTGATTGGTCGGTGCACACGTGATGCATGCACTCTGTGCAGGCCTAGACTCCGCCTTCGCACCAGCGTACATACAGGATGCATGTATGTGGTCACTAAACAATCAGCTAATTGCATTGCGATATAGAAATAGACTGGCATTTTTCAAAAAAGAACCAAGCAAATCGCAACGAAACGCCTTTTTTCCAGATCGGACATGTTCGAATCAGTGAGTGAGTCGCAGACGCAAATGCCTTCGGAACTGTCGTCCGAGTTGCACCCACAACCGCACGCTGGTCAGCGAAACAATTTGCAAAACTTACATTTGTACAATTTTTTTTAACTTTGTTACTTTTGCAAAATCGCAAAACCGTACGGATCGCGGTGAATTGGCTCATAATTTAAAATGAAAAAACAACAGAAATTACACTGCTGTTTGAACTGCGACCTTAACACCGTTTTCAGCAACACGACAATGAGCATCCTCGTAAATTTTTCGTAAATAGTCGAAAAAAAACCTGGAAGATTTTTCGTTTCAAACGTTCATGAAAAATGGAAAAAGGGAAAAGTTCTTTTCTGAGCGTGATAAATAGCAATAGATTAAAACGATCAACGATAAAAATGAAAACTTCATCAAAAACGAGCAAACTTAGAGACCATTTTTCCAGAAAAATCATTCCGAGAGCGCTGGGGCAAAACAATACTGGTCGGTCTGCTAGTGCTGCTCGGCGTTGTGATTATGCTCGGTATTATCGGGCTGGTTGTGACGCTGTCGAATGAAGAGCAAACAATAAACACGACACCGACCGTTACTGCTGGGTAATAAAGCGGCATTCATGGATTAGCAGTAGAAGTCGCACAGCTTGCGCTAAAACTGTCTTTTTTTATGAATGCAACAAAAAAGAATCAGCATTAGATGTGCGTCGCTGTTGCTAGAGCTAATGATGTTTCATGAATGCAATTGTGAATGTGCCTTAATAGTTTAGTTGGTGCTACTGTTTAAACCAAACGATTTTGACAACCACTATCGTCTCTAGGAACATCATTCGATTGAAAATGTCATTTCAAAAGCGCCATTTGAAGTGCGGTTTTTTTAACGAGTGCTGTTATTATTTTCAGGCCAGCCACAGCAGTTCCGGAGCTGACCAAGCAAAAAACGGTGTCTTCGTCAGTATCTGCCAATGGTATGTTTTGTGCGCATAGTTCTGTTCTTTTTGCGTTATCTGCTTTCTAGAACTACAGATCTTATCTGTATCTCACTTAGCCATACGAACGAGTTTTACCAGTGTGTGGAATGTTTTGCTGCGAAATCGTGTCTCAGTCGTGTTGACTTCATTCCCACTAAACGCACCCTTCCTTCAAATCCGAAGTCTCCCCTTCAAGAGCATATGGTCCACCAACAAACGTTAGGATGACGAGGGCAGTTGAATGCCTCGGAGGCACTAGGCTACATCCACAACACCACTTCCTTGACATCAAAGTTCACAATCAGAACGCTCCAGAGACGTTCAAATAAGAATTTCGGTTATCAGTAATCGAAGACAAAAGTTATTGAAAAATCGCTTCCAAGTAGTGGGAACTGAATCGCAATGCCAGTGACCAGTCTTTTACGTTCTCCAGAGAGCACCACAACAAGGAACACTGGCAGCGCTGCTCCAGAACCGAGCACCATGCAGCGGTTAACCACATCCGCAGGAAACACCACCAGTTGGTTCATATTCGTGGTCTCTTCATCTTACTGTATTTTCAATGATTTTCAACTCCAAAATGTTTTTTGATCAGTCATTTTTTCTGTTTGCGTACTCAGAGAGCACCGCATCGGTTACAAAGAGCACCAGCTCAGCTCCCGCACGAGCAAGCACGATCCAGCGGTCTGCAACATCTGCAGGAAGCACGACAAATACAGGTGGTTCGTTTCCTTTAAATTTTAAATTTTAAATGTTGGTTGATAGTCACATCATTTACAAGCCAGTGACACTTCTCCTTGCATTTTCAGGAAGCACCACTTTGGTCACAGTGGGCACCAGCACAGCTCCCCTAAGACCAAGCACCAAAATGCAGTGGTCAACAACACCTGCATGGACCACCACATTGACCCCAAGTACCGGTATTACAGATAGTTTATACTCTTGGATGATTCTTTTATTTTTGACAATTTTAAATTCTAAATGCTGAGTCCTAAGTCACTTCAAACCAGTCAGTTGGGTACTCTTCTCCTTGCATTTTCAGAAAGCACCACTTTGGTTACAGAGCGCACCAGCGCAGCTCCCCTAAGACCAAGCACCAAAATCCAGTGGTCAACATCTGTATGGAGCACCTTCTTAGGTTATTTTTTTGATCTTTCAAAACTTCAAAGGTCGATATTCAAAGTTTAATAAACATCATCCCAGCCAGTTTTTTTCTTGTATTCTTAGAGAGCACCTTATCGGGTACCAAGAGCACCAACTCAGCTCCCCCAGTGCCACCAAATACCATAATCCAGGAATCAACAACGTCTGCAGAGGGAATCACAGGTACAAGCGGTCATTCTGCTTTTTGTTGCTCTTAAATGTTGAATATGTTAGTGTTACACAGTCTCAATATTTTTTGCAATTACATTCTCAGAGAGCACCATAACAAAGAGCACTAGTCCCGCTCCAGGACCAAGCACCATCCAGCGCTCAACCACATCTGTGGTGGAAATCACAAGTATTTATTTAGTGTATTCGCTTTTTTTCACAAATTTTAATCACTGAGTCACAACAAATTGTTGAGTAGCCATTGGGATTTCCGTTAACTGTGGCAGAGCACACTGTTCTTAGTTACGGTTCAAAAGCTGTTCCCGTTCTATGCTCAAATTACTTACTGTTGAGTTTTCGATTACTGTTGAGCAGATTAGAGCACCACTGACTTATATTTCACCTAACGTGTTCTAAGAAAGCGCCACGTTGATTACCGATGCCACACGCCAAATCACGAATGGCACAAGCGTTTCAGTGTCAACCAGTTGGCCGCAGTCGACAACCTCTGTAGCGGGTACGAACTACAGTAGTTCTGATTGTTATCTGATGCTGAAATCCTACAAATTAATGATTTTTGACAAATTCAAAAATTTGAATGTTTTGGTTTCCCGCTCTGGGGCAGTTCGGTCCTTTTCAAAAGAGGGGGAGAGGGTACGTATAAACGGATTAGAGGTCTCATGCAGAAGACGCAACAGGACACGGCTTTTTGTTTGCTGTGTTGATGATTTTTACGCAGTTGTGAATTGTGGATGAATTGTGAATCAACTTCATAATTGTGGGAATCACTTAATTGTAGTGGACGACTGCGTTTATGCTGACTGGACCGAATGGTCTCCGTGTCCTGAGACGTGTGGTGGGGGGTTCACTGTTCGTTCTCGCGAAGTACTTGCAAACTCGTCATCTGCTAATCGCTCAGAATGTTACACGCGTTGGGAGGTAAAGAATTGCAACGACAATAAATGTCCAGGTAATGCAGTAGTCGCTTGTACAAGGGCACGATACTAATGATGACGCTTGCGCAGTACTGACAAGTTATGAGAACAAACACTCTGCTGAACAGTAACGGGAATAGCAGCTTACTCTCTGAACAGTAACGGGAGCAGCAGCTTAGTCTGTTGAACAGTAACGGGAACAACAGTTTGCTCTGCTGAATAGTAACGGGAACAACAGTTTGCTCTGCTGAACAGTAACGGGAACAGCGGTTTGTTCTGTTGAACAGCAAAGGGAACGTCAGTTTACTCTGCTGAACAGTAACGGGAACAACAGTTTGCTCTGCTGAACAGTAACGGGAACGGTTGCTTTTCTGAACAGTAACGGGAACGTCAGTTTACTCTGCTGAACAGTAACGGGAACAACAGTTTGCTCTGCTGAACAGTAACGGGAACGGTTGCTCTTCTGGATAATAACGGGAACGTCAGTTTACTCTGCTGAACAGTAACGGGAACAACAGTTTGCTCTGCTGAACAGCAACGAGAACGGTTGCTCTTCTGGATAGTAACGGGAACGTCAGTTTACTCTGCTGAACAGTAACGGGAACATCACGACTGTCAGCAAGTTACTGTGCGTGATATGCAGTGTATCGACAGAATCTTCTGCCAATACCATCATAAATTTTGAATGCACCCAATTTTGTAATAGTGCTTTCTCAATGCGATGAAACCGCGATTTCATTTCACACTTCACAGTTTGTTTATACGGCGAGTGGACGTCATGGAGTTCATGTTCTGCGACTTGCGGCACGGGTAGCGGCAGTAAGCAGCGTACCCGGGAAGTGCTCGCAAATTCGACGGCTAGTCACTCCGATTGTAATGAAGCGCTGCTGATCACTGACAGTTGTGAGGGACCGGGGATTGCATGTCCAGGTATGAATGTAGTGTTGAATAGCACCAAAAAAAGTTCTGAATGAACAAAGTCAAGCGTCTGCTGGCTTTCTGTGCCACGAGTATACCCGTTCGATGTGTTGTTATTGCTCATTCCCGCAACTTTCGTTCCTTCGAATCTGGTTATCCGTTTGTACGCGTTTTTTGCTCAGGCCTCCAACCAGAGGTTTCACGTTTTCTTCTCTTCAAAATACCGTATTGCCTCTAATAAACCCCCATGGGGGTTTATTTCTTCAGCGACTTCTTGGGGTGGGGGTTTATTTTTTTTTGGGGGGGTTTATTTGGAAACCATTTTTAGGGGTGGACAAAATGGCAAAAATACCTTCCATGGCAGGAAGGAAGTCGCAGAAACTTCTACTCTACATAGAAATTTCCTTTTACAACAGCCTTTTGTAATGAAATTACCACTAACTCATCCATTTGGGGCCTTTGGTAGCACAATTTCATCATTTTCACTGGAACCAGCCACTGAATTCGCTGGGTATGTGTTTCAAACAGGTTTCCAATAATCCCCCATGGGGGATTATTTTTTTTGGGGGGGGGGGATTATTTGGAAACTTGTGGTGGGGGTTTATTTTTGGGGGGGGGTTTAATTTGGGGGGGGTTAATAGAGGTAATACGGTATGTAGTTTCCATTTCAAGGTGACATCATCATCCTCGAAGAGCAAGGTGTCGATGTGCGGCTGTTGGAAATGCACAGGACTCCAAAGGTGCTAACCACGATTGCCAGGCACACACTCGGCACGAATCACTTGGATGTCAGTGGCATGGTCGTGAACAACCAAAATGAGCTCGTCTTCATAAATGGTGCGTCACGTTACATGGATACAATGACAAAGACACGCGGAATGACAATGAAGTGTACGAAAAAAGTTGCAATATGTACAGTGTGCAGCGTGATAAAAAAAACGTCAAACAGAAGCAACAGGATTTTTAGAACTGGACAACCGTTTTTCTATCGTGAACCTTGCTAGAACATTGTGTACCTTGCGTTGCCAATAAAATTTCAACTGAAACGGCCAAAGCTTACCTGTTAGCAGAGTACCAGACAAATAAACCCTTTCGTTTTGCTTGTAAAAGTACAATAGGTTTCCGGTGTCCTGTGCCCGTCTGGGTTTCCCTCGGAAATAAAATAAACACAACAATTGGCGTTTTTTTCCGGGCGACATGGATACCACACAGCCCGGAACGTACCCGATATACAGGATACACGGACAGAATACAGGACACGTGTTTGTTTGGATGCTTTGTAGCGTGTGCTGGTTGGGATCACATTGGGATTGAACGAAATCAACGACGCTCTTATCTACAGTCGACCTCTAAATTATAGGGAATCAGCTGATTGGTTGGTGGTCACGTGATGCATGCACTTTCTGTGCAGGCGTATGCTCCACCTCCGCAGCAATGCATGCACAGCAAAGCATGCATCCACACGTGACCACCAGCCAATCAGCGGATTCCCTATAATTTATAGTTCGAATGTACCAGGCAACAACCGCGCGAGTCACGTGCTGGCGCTCGCCACCAACGAATGGACCGCCCGTCAGTTGCCGCCGATCGAGCCGCAACTGCTCGCCGCTGCATCGTGCGTGTTCCTGTCGCAGCACGACTTGATCGTGGTGTGCATGCAGAAATCCGTGCTCGCCAATTACTCGCGGTGTCTGCTGCGCTCGGGCAGCGCGCACACGGACGCATGGCGCACCGTGAAAGTGCCGTCCGAAGTGCCGTGTCTGAATTTGCATGCCGCCGTTGAGCACAAGGTGCAGCGAACTTTTACTTTTGTGATTCCGCTCGTGGCCTGGTGGTAGCGCGTTAAGGGGCATTCATGAAGCACTATTTAGTGACCGGTTATTCATATTTTTACACAGTTACGCGTCAGTAAATACTGCTTTATAAATGCCGCTTTACTCTTATCATCGAGCTCCGCCGATGGGTGAATAGGCACTTAACACCAGAACACAACGGTGAGAGTGTCGTTGTTGCCACTTTTAGTTGGCGGAACACAGACAAGACAGGACACGCACGCCGACCAGACGCTTGTTCGGCAACATTTTTTTCGCGTGATCGCAATTTTACTACCACTTCCCGTCTTTTGTTTATGAATGTGAAATCGGCACAAAATGTTCAATGTTACTTAAACCAAAAAACTGTCCAAGTT
>JASANC010005183.1:0-25959 GCA_030248135.1 Theristus sp. LFF4_11
GAAAATGTGCCATTAACGGCTTGCACATCTCTCGAAATGAAATGAGCTTGCCAGCGTACATACTGTGTGGGTCAAAGACCGAAAAAAACAGTCCGGTTTGGCAACACATTTCAAGAAAGCCAATTCAGATTGATCGATTCTGTGACTGAGGGAGTAACAAACAAGCTAATTCATTTTAATCCTGTGCATTTTTTTCGTTTCTTTTTTCAAGCTGTTCTGTGCGTGGTGAAAGAAGAGTATGGGAAAACCTGAAAGTTTTGCCAACGTGAAAAACTTCTTGTGATCGTGAGAGATGATCATTGCAGATAAGAAGAAACAAACTGGCTGAGTTCATCATATGAATAATCGGAGTAATGTAAAAAATAAATAAAAATAGCATGACGACAAGGTTAACAGTGTTTTGCAGTTTTCAGCAAACAGGGCGTTTACGCACAACAGTGCATGTCTGAACTGACAAAAAAGTATGTAAATTTGTGTTGCTGCAAACTGCTACAGTTCATTGTTGTGCCCAAAACACAGAAATGTCAAGCAACATGTGGTGCCTGGTGATCTTGTTCATTCATCTGGATTTGATGGTAAGATCATTCGGAACATAACATTATTGGCCGTTTGGCCTGCAACTCGGCAGTAGTAAAAACAAATAGTTCGAAATGGCGTGTAGGAATACCAAAGGATTAGGATGCTTTGTTGCGTGATACGGTTCAAAAGGCTGCTTTCGAGCACAGAGCGCAGTGGTCGCCAACGCCAACAGTCAGCAGCAGTCGTCGTTTCAAGTGACCGTGGTTGCGCCGCACTGCACGAAACACCGAAATGCACGCGAGAAATGCTCGGAGGAAATGTGGCGGCGAATTGGAAAATGCGTGCAAAAGGCAAAGTCAGTTGTGAAGCCATATGGCCGCTGTTCATTGCTCCATAAACCAAACCATTCTCGAACAAAAAGGTCTCACAAAATATCTATGTAACAGTTGGCGAAGCAGCATTCAGTCAAAAGTTTATGGAGTGACCAGCGGTTGCTGAGCATTTCTTTTTGCCCCGTGCCCCGTGACCACTGTTTGCTACGGCTGACCAGTTGTGACAACGCGCCAATGTACGACACCAACGACGACGCGTTCGAGGACAGCGCCACGCCAATCATGCTCACGCAGGCATACAGACGGGCGATGGAATGTGCCATGCCGAAGTGGAGTGCTGTCTGCAGAGAACAGGTTCACTGGCACGGTCGATTTCGTTTGCGCTTTCAAATCGACCTTGAAATCAGAAGTTCCACCATGTGTCTGCTACAAACAATTCAGATCAAAAGCGTGTTAATTTGCTAAATTGAGCCATATGCTCTCATGAGTTTTCAGGTTTCAGTCTTCAATCGATCAACGCACAGTGGCAGGTTTCAATTGATCAACAAACACTAGTGCAGGTTGCATCGCCGCCACCGGCGCGTGGTCGCGGCAACCGCAAACGAAAACGCAAACACAACGGTCGGAGCAAAGAGCAACAGAAAACACGACACTCGCTGCATCGATGGTTCAATCGGCGCAGGAATCTGCAGCGGCGAAAGCACAACGGCAACAATGTCAATCGCTTTGGGTTCGCTGAGAGTTTGGCGCTCTTTGCTTTGACTTGATGGACTCGCAAAATAGAACAAGCGTGAACACTGAGAACGCCTGATCGGTCAAATTACTGCACACATTTGGTCAAGCGGATGCCATTTGCGGAAAAACCAGTAATTTGTTTGTGGACGTTCTCAGGGAAGTCAAGAAAACATTTCACCATTGGCAAAAGAAACAGTGGAATATTGCAGCAACAATAATGAATTTTAGTTGTGACGAGCGTGCGTTGACGATGTGCTACAAAAATGTCGACCAAGACAAACGAGCATGTGATGCAGAGTTGGTTTGGATTCTTCAGGAGTTGAGCGTCAGCCGTCACCGTGTTTCTTTGCATTCAATCATTTTTCTTCCCAGATACCCGCAACGGTGCACCGACCTCGAGTGCATGCGTGACTGCGACTGTGTGACCGATTGGAATCTGGCGCTGAAATCGTGTGGGGCAACCGAACCAATGCTCAGCGCCGAAGATCCTGGTAGAGGCGCTTTATATAAACCCTTGCTTGGCTTGTATGATCTCTAATTTTGGTCCCGCAACTCAATGCGCGCATAGATAGACAAACAGTTTCATGGATGACGCGGGAATTCAAAATTGGTAAAGTGATCCGAATTCCGAATCCCTTTATAGGGCCGAGTGACTTAGGCGACTTTGAATTGCCACAAAAAGATTGAAACTAGTTTTCTTTCCACGTCTGCACACGCATCGGTCACACTAAACTTTAATGCTGCGCATGACAAGGTTGCAACCGTGGACTTTTTTGATCGGAAACTTTACTTGCTTTTTAATTAAAAATTAAAAAAAAATCCAAATTTTTTTAAAATAATTTTTTTGACGAAAAAGATTTGCACAATTTTTAAACCCTAATCCGTTCCCAATTTCGTTTTTGATTTCCTTCCGCTTATAGGGCGTCCACGTCCCACAATATTCCACTTTTGTTCAGTTCCACATTTTTTTGATTTTCTGAGGCATGCAAGAGTTCCTGTAGTTTGAGTTCCGGATTCCTCGGCTGTACAAGACTACGGTACTGCCACAGACAACAATTTTCAGAAAAAACCAAATCCAGACAAATACCCAAAATTGTCAAAGTGTTCTCAGTGATTCCAGACAACTACGTTTAGAGTGTTATGCGAATTTTTGCAACCTGTCGTTATCGCGTTCTGCGACGAGTGCACAGTGCACGGAACAAGCTGCCGTTGCAAAAGGTCGTATTTTTTGTAATTCCATTTTGCAGTTTTGTTGAGTGAGTTTTCTAACTTTAGTCAATTTGTAAAGACAAATTTTAGAAACACAAGCCCTACTGAACACGTGCCAGACGTTGCTATCAAGCTGTCAAACAATGGTTGCCAACCAAAATAGTATTAATCAATACGGTAATCTGTCCGCTGGTGTTATTTGGTCTTTCTTTGATTCGATGTTTTTGTGTTTTGGTATTATTATTATTGTTCATTTTTCAGGCCCATCTGCAAATCCATATGGTTCACGAGCTGCAGGAAACTATCCTTGAATTCAGTCGAATCCAAGCATGAAGATGTGCACTCTACTTTTTTATTTTTATGTTTTTGGCAGATTTTTTTGTTCGCTATATAAAGTACATCTGGATAACATTGGGTGATCAGAAAAAACGTCAATTTTTTAAACGTTTCGATCTCGCGACTACACATTACTGTCTGAAGCTGAAATTTATTATCTAAAAATGCGGAAGACAAATTGAAAGGGCGAACACATGTAACCAGGTCAAGACACTGCGAACTCCTAAAAATACCTAATTTTTGACCAAAAAAGGGTCGGGGCAAAAAATTAACTGAAGTTTCAAAATCTCCAGATGGATATACTTCAGGAGAAATTTTTGTTCGACTGCAGAAATGTCGCAGGTGAAATTTGAAAGGGTGAACACAAACGTGATGCGCTGTCTGCTCGCTTGGCTCCGAACTATGCTGTTCATACAGTTTTATCCGAGTTTCCTGCTTTTTGGGAAATAAAATGGATGGATGATGGACTATAAGTGGTGCAATTTTTAGCTTCAGACATTAATACAGTCGCAATCGCGAGATCGAAGCTTTTTAAAAATTGACGTTTTTTATTACCCTATATATACAGTCTATCTCGCTAATATATGCAACTAGCTGATTGGTTGGTCATAAGCAAATCTCAGCACTGATTGGTTGGTCATGAGCAAATCTCAGCGCTGATTGGTTGGTCATCACGTCATGTTGCATATATTTTCCCGATGGACTGTACAATGTACAACTAGCTGACTGGTCTGTTGGTTGCACACACGTGCAGTTGATGCATGCATTCTGTACAGGTTGATGCGTGTATTGTGTGCAGGCATCGCTGTGGAGGCGGAGTTTGCTTACACATGCGCGTGTGTGCAACCAGCCAATCAGCTAGTTGTATATATTATTTAGATGGAATGTGATTACCATTTTCGAAAATTCATCATATTTTGATTCTCGTAAAATACGTGTGTAATGGACTGAGTAAAAAATTATTTATTTATTTATTTAGTTTTATTTTTTCGCGCACCAGTTTCGGAAGCCATAATGTACCAAATTCCGGCGAAAAAAAACGGCTGCTAACGCACAGAACAGTTCGAAACACGTTTTCCAAATATGGTAAGCGTAGTTGTCTTCACAACCACCGCAGACTGTAATGTGCAAAAGGATGCTGTGTGTGTACATGTGACATTTTTGGGCGTTTCCCTTCGCATCCGCTGTGTTGATGCAACCGTTGCCATGTGCTGCCATTTTGTTGGTTGCTGGTATTGGTAGGTTGGTCTGATACATCTCTTGCAGAAGAGGGCAAAGAAGAACACAAGAAAAAATGAAACAAGTCGCACTGATTTCATTAATAATTGCTGTGAGTTTTTGGCTTCAGCTTTGAATTTTGTTCCGTTTTACTGGTCTGCTTTGTGCAAGCTACAAAGTATTGCATATACCGTACTTCCGAAATTTCTTTGGTCACCACATAACTGACCTATACTTAATTTCATTGACGGTTATATAGGCATGGCGTCTTCATTTCTGCGTCGTCGTCTTTTCGTTCTTTTATTTCTGATGTAATTTTTTTACAAAACTGAGTACAAAATTCTTGGAAACAGCTAGCAATCGAATGCGATGGACTGATCAAAATCACGGAAGTGCCTAAGAAATGTGACCGCCTGCAGAAAATGGTGTACGAATGCCGAGAGGAGCTCGACAAAAATGTCGCGGCTTGTCGGACAAAAGCAAAGTCTGTGAAAGTAACTTTTCTGCCCGACGATTTTTGATTTTTGACAATTTTTGATAGTATTTTATTGTTTTGTGTTGTTTTTTCAGTTGCGACGGTGTGCCATCGCACGACACAGATGACGATAAGGAAACTGAAGCATCCGTGAGTCTTTTGTGACTGATGGATTTCAGGTTGAAGCATTTCTGTTCGGTATTTTGAAGAATCAACCACAACGTACATAGCAAAGGAAAAAACCTAGGACGACAAAGCACTTGAAGAACGATATGAAAAGGTGAAAGCGTGTGCAAAAGAAAAGTGGGACACGTTTTGCGCGAATGACGTTGCTGAACCCCCACCAGCAGTATTTCAAATTCAAAATTTCAAAAAACTGATGGGCACTTCAAGCACAAGCAGTAGCGGCTCGAGGCGAGGTCGTTTGGTGATGACCTCGGGCAAGCAAAGGGGGCCGAAAGTGGACGAGAACGGCATCGATCAGTATGGGTAAGTCTGTAGTATGGTGGGAACAATTCTCAGCACATGATTTAATGGAGGCAATCCTCAAACACATTTACAGTGTACGTTTTGGGGAAAAGCAAAAATTATCTCTGTAGTCGCATCACACAAAGACTCAGCATCGATTACAAGTTGTTTTAACCCTAAAACGTTTTATTTTTTGTTGTTTATGCAGCTGCAATCGGACGCTGTTGAACCTCTGTGTTGCACCGACGTTGTCAGACCCATGCAACAGTCTGTGAGTGGCATTTCTTTCGTGGTAGATCTTTTTCTCTCTGGTCTTATCGTGGTCTTCGACAAGGAACACGGCATGTTTCAATTTGATTGTGCGTGAAAATGACTGGTGTCGTGTTGTTTTGCGTGCAGTTTGGCACAAGAGTGTGTTGACGCAAAGTGCATGCGCAACTGCGACTGCATGGACGACTGGAACGCTTCAGTGAAAGCGTGTGGCGGCACTGATGAAATGAAATCTGAAGAGACGCCCGGTGTGCTTTTTTGTTTTTCACCAATTTTGGATGTTTTAAAGTCACTAAATTGATCAAACAACAAAATTGAGACAATTTATCTAAATCATTGTCAGAATGCTACAAAACCATGTGCGACATCAAGACATCTGGCGGCGAAAAGGGTAAGAAAAACGCGTCGTCACAGGAGCATGTGGGATAACGCTTTATTTTTTAAACTGCTTAAAAGTGCAACTTTTTGGCAGACACAGAAAGCGACAAGGAAAAGACGACAAAGAAAAACTGATTGAGCGGCATGTTGAACTGTAGAATTCATAATGATGACCCTTTTTAATCAGCATACTTGGTTTTCGCAAAATGAACTGACTAGAAATTTTGGCCGATCCCTTATTCTTATTGTTTTTTGTTTGTTTTTATCTGGAACAAAGTAAACCTATTTCCTTGACTTGTTTAATGAATGTTCGTCTTTTGTGATCTAGTGGGAATCACCTATGAGTGTGAAGGTAAACAGAATAAAAATGGTAATGAGTCTATTGAACTCACACGTCGTGCCTGGTTACGCAGTGGCGGTTGCTAAGCTTTGGTGCAGGGGCAGGCACAACAAGTGAAACTGCGATATAAGAAAAAGGAACATTTGAAAACGACACTGCAAGCAAGTCCGGAGAAATTTTCACCATATTTTGCTGAACACCACTGAAAGGAAACAAGAATCGTAAAGATGACTTTTCGGCTCTTTACAATTTTAATCCATTACGCATTGCCGTTGTTGACAACCGTGAGCGCAGGACCGTCTGAATGCTATTATTGTGCAAAATGTATGGACAAAGGAACACTAATTAGATGCGACAAAGCGACGACCGATGCTTGTTGGACGGTAACCAAGCACCTTTGCTGCGTTAAAATTAGTGACACCTTTTTTTGCACATGCCCATTCGAGCTGCCAGTTAGCAGTGTCTGTCTCTCTGACATGTTCAGCTACACTTCATATAGCTTTTACTCGCTTCCAAACAATCCGAAGTGAACGCTTGTGAAGTATGAGCGCACAGGCGCGAGTGAGCGATGACGGGGGCGAACGTGTGCTGGCGAAGCCGGCATGCGTCAACAGCAGCGACGTCTGCTCCGGGCAAGTGCACCGCGACTGTCGCCATCCATCGAAATGGACGTTCATAGGCGGCAGCGACTCGGATGCGTACGATTGAAAGCAACACACGGTGGTCCGCAACTAATGGCTCACTGCGTGCCCAGTATTTATTGATATTATCTTTTCGTGTGAAGGAGGCGGGGGAGTAATGTTGAAAAGCCGCACAGCTGAAAAGGTGTTTCACGCCCGAACGCAGTTCCAATACGAAATAAAATAAATTTATTTAGTGAGAAAAGATCCAGAATAGTTTTTCCCAATTTCTTGCACAAATCTGCCGTCAGAATCCTTTTAAGTTTTGCTGATTTCAAATTGCCGCGCAGCAATGAAACATTTTCTCTATCTGTGCGTGCAAACGCATATTGGGTCACGTTTAATAAGAAAGATAATATTTAGCACACGTCTAAGTAGGCCATCTGAATTTCAAATTTAGTTGAACTTTGTGAGTGATAAAAAATCAAATGTACATTGTATGAGCCACTATTTTTTAGACCACCCTGTCTTGTTGTTCAATGGACCTCATTAATGCTGGTTTCTTATTGCTCATCTGTAATTTTACAGCTCGACAACTTGTTGAGGTTTTGTTGAGACACTTTGTCATGTATGACCTATTTTTTCAAACGTGTCCCACTGAAATGACGTCATGTGCCGCCAAACATGCGCTTGCCGTTCACAGCAAACCAGACTTTTCGTTTAGCCGATTTCTTCCCGTAAACAAATGGTGAATGTCGAATTAGTCACACCAAACTGACATTTTAGTGCCTGTGCTTTGACAAACGGGCGTTTTTAAAGCAAATGACGTCATTTTAGTCCGGACACGTTTGAATAAATCCACAATACATTAGTCTCACTAAGCAGGTCATGCTGCTGTGACACGGACGGTTGCAATGATGAGCTGCCTAGCAAGCGTCCTCGCATGGTCGCCTCTGAGACCTATTGCAACTGGTGCGCTGGCGACTGTTTACACGATCAGGGCACACTCATGAGCTGTAAATCAACGACGCCGAAAGAAAAGCAAAACGACCAAATACCGAACGTGTGCGTCACGGTGTGTCAGTTACAATGCACATGGCCTGTTTATTCAAACATGTTCAGCAAAAATGCTTTCAAAACGTTTACTCATAAGAAACAGCGTAAGAAACAGACTTTTGGTTGATCCCTGTCCATTCACATTTGCGTGATAGGATCAATCACAACTGAACGAATGGTGCTTTTGTATGACAGACATGACATTTTTAACGCACATAACATCATTTAAACTTTTAAACGTGCTCGAACAAGTGCTCCAAGTAGTCAATTAAGCATTGCAGTAAAAACAATGAAGGCGTTCTGTCAAGTTCAGACAGTTGACGGTCAGAATGCGGTACAACGCAGCTGTATCGAGCGGAGCCTGTGCTTGCCAGATCGGATGCGCAATGAGTGCGCCTACTTTGAGCCTCTGCATCTGCTCATCTGCTGTTGTGATTTTGCACCAGGTTCTCGTCTGGTTGCACTTCCAAAATTCCGGAATCTGATTGTAATCGTTATCTGATACTTGCAGTGTTTCAAATTTTAATTTAAAAAAAATTTAATAAAAAAATTCAAATCAATTTTACTACTACAGTATGGCCGAATAAATAAGGCAGTCCATCAAGACAGGATCCGTCGCAGACTAGGAGTTGTCTTTTTCAAAAATGCAAACATAATTCTTAATCATGTGTGCAAGGGAGAAAGAATGAACAGAATTACACGAAGAATCCATTAGTTCAAAAAAACGCGTCAAATTTGGCACACAATTTGGTTTCTGAACGTCTTATTTCTTTCATTAAATTGGGAAAAAAGTTTTTGGGTATTTACTTACTGCTGTATTCGCTACCTTTTTATTTTGTAGGCTGCAATAACGTGACACTTGACGATGCCCGAATTGCTGAATGGCGCGCAGCAGCGGTGACAGTGACTGAAGACGAAACGTTGATGCCTTCGACAAGCGTCGCACAAACAGTTTGGGTGCTCGTGCTGAGTACAAGCGCTGCGAGCACTGAAAACATTCGCTTTAAAATCTCAGGCAGCGCAAAATTTCATTTATTTCAGAGCACCACGGCTGCTGCATCGTCATCAGACGCCATAACTACAAACGCCGTCGAAGGTACAACAACAGCAAAGACACCGGAGGCCACGACAAAAAACGGCAACACAAAAACTACAAGCAGTTTCAGCTACGTTCTCCATTTAGAAGTGGTGGTGATTGTGTTGGCAGTTATTTTTCTCAGCAGCTAAATCTTTATCAAATAGAAATTACGTTGTGATTTTTAGTCCATTTATTCATCATTTGTGTATCATTGGATTTGTATTCTCAACAAACATACGAGTCGTGCATTTATAAAACAACACAGTCATATATTTATTTGTCATCATCCGCTTCGTTAGTATCAAACAACTGAAGCCAGAATGAACGAGGTCTCCGACACCGCGATAGACACCAGCAACCAGAGCAACAGTTTGGTCGTCATCAACGACGCGCACGGCGGCGAACAGCCGGACCGACCATGCACAGGTTCATGTTTTTTTTCTCAGCGCAGAGTGATTTTGACTTTCGCAATATCGAATTGTGCGTGTGAATCACACTTGTGCGACCGTGTGGGTTGTGTGCACTTGCCAACATGGCGCGCGGCACGGCAATATGCACCGTGACAGCAAGCCCCACGTTCCCCACACACCATCGCACGGCCGTATGTGCACATGCCACAACTTTTTACAATGTATTTTTCAACGCACTCTTATCCAGGTTGTGGCACCAAAGTAGTCGGTGACCAAGAATACCTCAGTGTCTGCCAGCGCATCTACCACGTTCATTGTTGGTCGTGCCACAGGTTTTTGTGTTTTGAAAAAACAGTTTTCATGTTTCTGTTCATCTGCAAGTTCTTCTTCAAATGGCAGAAGCCAAGGCAATCTTCATGCTTTCATCCAAGCTTTGATGAATATAAAATTGAACTAATTAAAGAAAATCTGAACTGAGTGCCGACCATTGTAGTTGCCAACGTCGCTTTGATCGTGATCCGTTTGCGTGGCGTCTGCTGTTTGGAGCAAACGACGGCGACAAAGAACGACTCGTTTGCATGCTCTGCCACCAACGCTTACTTGCTGCCAAGAAAGTAAATGAATCATCAAACGCAAACTCTGTTTGAAACAGAAGTTCTAGCAGAAACAGCCAAGAAAGAAACGAAAAAGACAAAATGAAATGTTGATTATTTTGCTGAAGGAAGCCGAGCGAATTCTGCAAAACGCGTCCGAACCGTTGATTTGCCGTGGCTGCGAACGCGAGATTCAACTTTCGCAGCTGTCGACAAACGGACGGCTGCAGGTGACGACGCCAGGTGACAACAAACTGGAAACTGTTCCGACAGACTTAAAAACGTTTTGAAATACACAGCGTAAAACTGCACTTCCATTCAGTGTGTCACCTGTTCTGCGACGAGTGCTTCCACTGTCACAACTGCCGTCGTCCATTGACCGGCGTTAGCAACGTCTTTGAGTTGGTCGGCGATCTCTATTGCAACCTGTGCGAAACGGTAACACCAATGCTGACTGCTAATTGATTTGAATCAATTTGGCTCGCAGGAAAAAAGCTAGCTGCCAACAAAAAAGCTTGTCTGTCAGACCTATCAAGCGGATCGTTACTTGTTGAACCGATGGGGCTGCGGTCATCCGGGTGGTCTGGCGATTCGGCACTACGAATACAACGCCGATGCACCGAGGCGTTCGATGTTAACTACGAGCAGCAGTCATGCCGCGTTGGACGACAAGGACAGGAAATGATGAAATGCATTTGCAATGAGACGAATGATAAAATGATATGATTTTGTTCCAGATCAAAATTTGCAGTTTCAGATTTGAAAAAGCTTGTGGCTCTTGGTATTTTAATTCACTGATTGTTAAGAAACCTCTCGATTTTTAAATGATCTTGCTGCAAAAGAATAATGCCGTGTTTGCTTGAATCGGTTCCATGGTCTTGTTTTTTTTAATATTTGAAGCACGCCCCCCACCGATTCCGGAAACCCGAAGGTACCAAACTCCGGTGGGATTGGGGAACGGACGGCTCACCATCCCGTGGAACCAATACCCTCGCCACGTGAGGGGGACAGCCTCTAAGCCCCGCTCTGTCCTGGGGGCACCAGTGATCTTAGCCCGATTTCGGTTTCGGTGGCCTGCGGTCGCTATATCCCCGCAGGGCAGCGAATCCGAAAGCTTTAGTTGAAAACGAGTGTAGTTATTAGAGTAGAGAGCTACACTGGCGGCAGTTTGTCATCCTCCGTGGGGGATCGAACCCGTCACCTTCTGAGTTGAAGGCGAACGTGCTAACCACCGGGCCACGGAGGCGACTATTTGTTTTATATTTGTTTGGTATTTTACTCAGTAAGGGTCTAATCACAAAAAGCGGTGGCATGATCTTTTTGCCCAGAGTTTTGTGTGCACTTTGTTTTTGGCAGAATTTTTTGACAATTTCTACTTTTAGGTGAAAGATCGACGAACAAAGTTCAGATGGAAGCTTCTGCAATTGGTTTCATGAGCTCGTTAATGGACAAAACAGCAGCAAAATACTTCGTTTTTACGCTTCAAATGTGAAGAAAACTGTTTGATAATTCTTGGCTGTTGTCGCTTTGTCGTCTCGAAGAAGCGCGGCGTTGTCCATTAACAACAACGTGAACCAGTGCGTTTTCTTTCTGAAGTATGCAAGAAACTACCACGGAACAGAAAAATCATTTGGAGCGAGAAACACGACTTAGTTTTGGATCCACATGCTGCAAAAGGTGGGTCCAAACCCAAACTCCAAATTGACGTCAGGGATAACTTTTATGAAAGTTTTTGCCAATTTTAAAGGCCAAATTGGTCATATTTAATTCTGAAAGTGCAATAGTCGAACTCAGCGCGGTTCGAATGCACCCGTTATTTTAGTCTTTTTGACAAAAAACTTCACCAATTTGACCTCAAAAACGTACCATTTGTACATACCACTTCGATTTTTAGTTGTTAAAAAAATTCTTATCTATTTTTACTATGTGCAAAAAAAATTTTACCCCCCCCCTGCGATTTTGGGTCGACACTAGGGTTGTTAAAAAAATCGTCATTTTTGTTTTTTTTAATTAAAAAAAATTTTCAAAATCAAAGTTGTACTTGTGCTAAATCAATCAGCATCAGGGAGTTCGAAGAACCAGATATGATATGCAAGCGCCTCCCGAACAGTACCGTTGGCGGGGGGGGGGGGGTGGGGGTGCACTAGGGTTGTTAAACAAAAATCGAATTTTAAAAAAAATGAGTAAAAAAACAAAAATGCCGATTTTTTTAAATTCGAAAAATTTTCCTCTAATATGCTCTGAAAACCTCAAATTTGGCAAAATTTTTCGAAAGTTCAACAAAAATTTTCTTTGATTATACCTCGTAAAACCTTTAGCAGTCGATTTTGGACCGTTTTACCGACTGATTTTAGGCTTCGACAACATCTGCGATGAAGTTTTTGAGCGTCCCAAAGCTTGGCCTACCATTTCCGATGCAGATAAGGTGACGATTCGCCTCGCAGAGCGTCCGATTGTGCTTGCTGCTCCGTTTGCAAGCGCTACGTTGTCTGGTTGATGCTTCGTGTCGTGTCGTCGCGACATCATCAGAAGAATTGATCGATATTCAAGGCGGTATGTTTGTCTTCACTTTAGCACTAGCTTAGCTGGGGACAATTAGTGACGTCTTGGGGGTCAAAACACAAGAAGGGGCATGGTGACGGTTTGGAAAAGAGGTAATTGAGGTCACCAAAACAAAATCTGCAAAGTTCCGCCATACGGGAGTCATTCGGGTGCGCTTGCATATCATATGTGGTTCTTCGGACTCCCTGATTGATTTAGCACAACTTTGATTTTTGAATTTTTTTAAAATTAAAAACAAAACAAAAATGACGATTTTTGTTTTTTTTAACAACCTAGGGTGCACCCCCCAGAGCACCAGAGACCGTCGGGTGTGGGGGGGCACCGTGTCACCCCCCTGAAACCGGGCACCCTCATCGGACCCCCCCCTCAAAAATTTGGCCGGCACCCCCTCCCCACACCCCCATGAAATTTTGTCTGGCGGACCCCCCCCCCCTAAAATTTTCTGCACACCTAATTTCAAAGATTTTGCAACAAAATTTAGCGTTTTTCCTTCAAAATTTAAGCAAAAAAATATCATGGGGGTGGGGGTGGGGGGTGTACCCCCCCACAGAAATTTTTGAAAAAATGCACCCCCCCCAGGGGGGTTTCACGTTACCATAGGTTGGACCCCCCCTCACTTTTTGGTCGGCACCCCCCCCCCCCCCCACGGCACCATACCCCCCCCTTCGAAAATTTGTTTGGGCCCACGGTACTGGAGTGTACCTAGAGATGTAACGGTCAAAAAAATTTTTTTTTAAGTAAAAAATGAGCATTTTTTATATTTTTTTATTAAAAATTTTTGAAATTTTTTCTTTAATGTGCCCTGAAAATGCCGTTTTTGGCATAATTTTTCGAAAGTTCAACAAAATGGTCGCGTCCATGGCGTAGCGGTAGAACTTCGGCCTACAGTTCTGTGGGTACCCGGTTCGACCTCGCTGTGGACAAGACATACTCGTGGAAAATTAGAGTGACCAACAAACATCTCATGGTCTATTCCCTCCTGAGCCGAGGGTAAAATTGGGCTCGGGGCAGTAATTGCCCGTCTCCGCCGGAGTTTGGTACCTTCGGGTTTCCGGAACCGGCGCGCGTATAATAAAAAAAATAATAAAATAAAAATTTTCTTTGACTTTACCTTGTCACTTAAGGCGCGTTTAGCAATTAGTTTTTTGTGCGTACGCACGGACACGACACGTAAAAAATGGCCACGCGATTTAGAAATCGTGTCGTGTGTGCTATCTTAATGCATTACGGACACGATTAGTTTGCGCACGGGATTTAGAACGACGTTTGTGCGTACGGACGAAAAACTAAATGGTGTTTCCGCCTTTAGTCTTCAACGCTGCAGGTGGTATTCTGGATCGATTTATCGACTGTTTTCAGCCTTGGTGAGCAGTACCGTGGGCCCAAAACAATTTTCGAAGGGGGGGGGTATGGTGCCGTGGGGGGGGGGGGGGTGCCGACCAAAAAGTGAGGGGGGGGGTCCAACCTATGGTAACGTGGGACCCCCCCATGGCATAGTTGTTCTAGGGAGGGGGCCTGGGGGGGGGCCGGCCCCCCCAAAAATTTTTGAATCTATCTCTATCAAACAGGTTTTTTTCGGCCCAGCTATTATCTATGTGAAAAATTTTCTCAGCCAGCTATCTATCTGAAAATTTTTGTCTTCGAAGACATTAAGTCAATTTTTCACCAAAATTGACTACTTTTGCGCATAATTCTTTAAAATTTCGCTAATTCTAGGTAAAATACGCGTTTATACTTGATTTTTAGTGTATTTTTAGCATTATTTTGCTGTTTTTATAGCTTTTTAGCGTTTTAGCTATCTATCTATCAAATTTCAAAATTTTGACCGCCCCCCCCCAAAGTCACATGGCCCCCCCGCGGCCCCCCCCCAATTCGCATAACTTCAAATCTAAACGTAGTTGTCTGGAATCACTGAGAACACTTTTTGGACAATTTTGGGTATTTGTTTTTGGAGGATTTGTTTTTTCTGAAAATTGTTGTCTGTGGCAGTACCGTAGTCTTGTACAGCCGAGGACTCTCGGAACTCAAACTAGAACTCTTGCATGCCTCAGAAAATCAAAAAAAAATGTGAAACTGAACAAAAGTGGAATATTGTGGGACGTGGACGCCCTATAAGCGAAAGGAAATCAAAGAAATTGGGAGCGGATTAGGGTTTAAAAATTGTGCAAATCTTTTTCGTCAAAAAAAATGTTTTAAAAAAATTGGGTTTTTTAAATTTTTAATTAAAAAGCAAGTAAAGTTTCCGATCAAAAAAGTCCACGGTTGCAACCTTGTCATGCGCAGCATTAAAGTTTAGTGTGACCGATGCGTGTGCAGACGTGAAAAGAACACTAGTTTCAATCTTTTTGTGGCAATTCAAAGTCGCCTAAATCACTCGGCCCTATAAAGGGGATTCGGAATTCGGATCACTTTACCAATTTTGAATTCCCGCGTCATGTCATCCATGAAACTGTTTGTCTATCTATGCGCGCATTGAGTTGCGGGACCAAAAATAAGAGATCATACAAGCCAAGCAAGGGTTTATATAAAGCGCCTCTACCAGGATCTTCGGCGCTGAGCATTGGTTCGGTTGCCCCGCAGGATTTCAGCGCCAGATTCCAATCGGTCACACAGTCGCAGTCACGCATGCACTCGAGGTCGGTGCACCGTTGCGGGTATCTGGGAAGAAAAATGATTGAATGCAAAGAAACACGGTGACGGCTGACGCTCAACTCCTGAAGAATCCAAACCAACTCTGCATCACATGCTCGTTTGTCTTGGTCGACATTTTTGTAGCACATCGTCAACGCACGCTCGTCACAACTAAAATTCATTATTGTTGCTGCAATATTCCACTGTTTCTTTTGCCAATGGTGAAATGTTTTCTTGACTTCCCTGAGAACGTCCACAAACAAATTACTGGCTTTTCCGCAAATGGCATCCGCTGAACAAATGTGTGCAGTAATTTGACCGATCAGGCGTTCTCAGTGTTCACGCTTGTTCTATTTTGCTAGTCCATCAAATCAAAGCGAAGAGCGCCAAACTCTCAGCGGACCCAAAGCGATTGACATTGTTGCCGTTGTGCTTTCGCCGCTGCAGATTCCTGCGCCGATCGAACCATCGATGCAGCGAGTGTCGTGTTTTCTGTTGCTCTTTGCGCCGACCGTTGTGTTTGCGTTTTCGTTTGCGATTGCCGCGACCACGCGCCGGTGGCGGCGATGCAACCTGCACAATTGAAACCGGCCACTGTGCGTTGATCGATTGGAGACTGAAACCTGAAAACTCATGAGAGCATATGGCTCAATTTAGCAAATTAACACGCTTTTGATCTGAATTGTTTGTAGCAGACACATGGTGGAACTTCTGATTTCAATGTCGATTGAAAGCGCAAACGAAAGCGAACGTGCCAGTGAACCTGTTCTCTGCAGACAGCACTCCACTTCGGCATGGCACATTCCATCGCCCGTCTGTATGCCTGCGTGAGCATGATTGGCGTGGCGCTGTCCTCGAACGCGTCGTCGTTGGTGTCGTACATTGGCGCGTTGTCACAACTGGTCAGCCGTAGCAAACAGTGGTCACGGGGCACGGGGCAAAAAGAAATGCTTAGCAACCGCTGGTCACTCCATAAACTTTTGACTGAATGCTGCTTCGCCAACTGTTACATAGACATTTTGTGAAACCTTTTTGTTCGAGAATGGTTTGGTTTATGGAGCAATGAACAGCGGCCATATGGCTTCACAACTGACTTTGCCTTTTGCACGCATGTTCCAATTCGCCGCCACATTTCCTCCGAGCATTTCTCGCGTGCATTTCGGTGTTTCGTGCAGTGCGGCGCAACTACGGTCACTTGAAACGACGACTGCTGCTGACTGTTGGCGTTGGCGACCACTGCGCTCTGTGCTCGAAAGCAGCCTTTTGAACCGTATCACGCAACAAAGCATCCTAATCCTTTGGTATTCCTGCCTACACGCCATTTCGAATTATTTGTTTTTACTACTGCCGAGTCGCAGGCCAAACGGCCAAATAATGTTATGTTCCGAATGATCTTACCATCAAATCCAGATGAATGAACAAGATCACCAGGCACCACATGTTGCTTGACATTTCTGTGTTTTGGGCACAACAATGAATTGCAGCAGTTTGCAGCAACACAAATTTACATACTTTTTTGTCAGTTCAGACATGCACTGTTGTGCGTAAACGCCCTGTTTGCTGAAAACTGCAAAACACTGTTAACCTTGTCGTCATGCTATTTTTATTTATTTTTTACATTGCTCCGATTATTCATATGATGAACTCAGCCAGTTTGTTTCTTCTTATCTGCAATGATCATCTCTCACGATCACAAGAAGTTTTTCACGTTGGCAAAACTTTCAGGTTTTCCCATACTCTTCTTTCACCACACACAGAACAGCTTGAAAAAAACGAAAAAAATGCACAGGATTAAAATGAATTAGCTTGTTTGTTACTCCCTCAGTCACAGAATCGATCATTCTGAATTGGCTTTCTTGAAATGTGTTGCCAACCCGGACTGTTTTTTTCGGTCTTTGACCCACACGGTATGTACGCTGGCAAGCTCATTTCATTTCGAGAGATGTGCAAGCCGTTAATGGCACATTTTCTGTCATAATGCGCTGTTATTTTCTCTATTATACTTTGGTCCTCCTTTTGTCGAAAATTTCTCCTCTCAGTTTTTGAATGACCGAAGGCAGTTGTCTTTGTCAGTAAGGTTGCGTTTGTGTTTCAGTGGCACTGTTTTAGTTGCACGATTCTTTGTTCGCCTTTTTAAAGTAAAACTGAGCAATGTGGTTTTGTTTTGTGTCACTTATTTGCTGCGGAAGATCATTTCGCAGAAACAGAAAGGTGTATGTAATTTGACACCGATAAAACGGCAAGAAACTCTCGTTCATTTATCTCTCTTAAAAGTTTTTGTTGAATTTCTCTGATCCTGAATTCCAGATACATGCAGTATTGGTAATTCCCATTGTCGCGTTTCTACCTATCACAGTTTGACTGGATATATACTGTTTTGCTGAGCTTTGTTTTGCTGGATACATTCAAGAAAAAATGCCGCAACCGCAACATTGCGCCGACTGGCCAACGATGCTCGACGAACTAAGCCCGACAAGAAAGTTTGGCATTTTCGTGGCAACAACCTGCGTTCTCATCCTGATACTGATCATTCTACTTTACATCGTCACGTTGATCATTGCCCCAGGTGTGGTGTTGGAGCTTCGATTCGAGTGACTGTTTCTCTGAAATTAGAACACCGTCTTTGCGGAAAAAACTGGTTTTATGTTCTATGCCAACCCCAATGCACGTAGCAAAACTGCGCGATTGCAGGTTTGAACGTTTTTAGCGATGTTCACGTCCACCAAATCGCATGCAAATCTCCAACTGGCCACATGTTCATTGTGTTGCAGAGCACACAGACGCAGCCCCGAGCGCGGCACCAAGCGAACGCAGTGTCACGCGGACGCACTGTCGTCGAATCAAGGCACGTCCCTTCGACCCCGGCGACGTCTCCGACCACTTCTACTACGACTACAGCGCGTTCAGCTACATGCCACCGAGTTCACCGCACATTTACTACCCGCTTGGTACGACAGTCGAAATCTCGTGCACCACCCGTCCAAATGAAGTCGGCGCAATGTTCGTGTTTGCCGAACGACGCTCTTTCATTGCGTACGCGCGCGAGCTCACTGCCGTCTGTGAACTCGACCAACGGCGTAAACAGTCACGAATAATCAGTCATTTTGAGTCGAACAGACCGGCCGATGAAATGCAGCACCGTTTTGCGGCCGAAAATCTACCGCGACCACGATGGGTGGTCAGAGGGGCACCGTTGGTTTATCTCGATTGTAGGAAGCTGACGTGATGGACATTTTGTGTGTGGAATCCAACGTTTGTTTATTTGTTTATCTGTGAATGCTCAGTTTTGCCTTGAGATATACGGCATTTTTGTCGACGAAAGAAACAAAGTTTCATCGTTTTAACTGACTGGCAGTATTATGAAACTATTGTGAATGCACCTTCCGCAGAGACTCACACAGCCAAACTGATAACGACTGATAACACACGCTAATTACATACACTTGTGCTTCTCATCTTCACTCAACAATCAAGTCGTTTAATGATACGACATTCTTGTAATTGCATGCATCTTACCACAAACAAGCTTGAAATTTCCGCGCAAATAAGCACAAACGCTAATTGAAATACTGTGGGCAGAAACGCTAATTTTAACACAGGGAAACATGAAATTTCGTAATCACAGTTCTGAAACATTGAAATAAGAAATTTAGAGAAGTACGCACGTACATTACGATGTTCGAAGTTAAGTGAAACGTTGAAAAAAATTAAAGTTTTGACGCAAACACCATTGCCAAGATGACCAGTTTGTTTGTTTTGGCCAACGTTTGTTCTGCTGAGTCTTAGTAAGTTTTCTTCAGCAGTAAGAAGTAACAGCTTGCAATTCTGTTAAAACTCTGAAAACTGCTTGAACGTGTGAAAGCAATGGTTCAGCGGTGGCACTGAGCAGCGGACAGGAAGTGCGCATGGGTCTGCTGTTCCCGCACGGCATCGCACGGATGACCGTGAACTTTGGCTACGGCACATCGGCCGGTGCGGTGCCGATCGCCATCGAACGAGCTCAGCGCGAAGGGTTGCCGCCAAATTCAAACTGGACGTAAGCCACCAGAACATGCTGCTTGCCGGGCGTTAAGAAACTCTGAAGTTTACGAGTTTCTGCAAAGCATGGCATGTTTTTTTTGTTCAGCTTCATCACTCGATACACGCAGTGCAAGGAGTCAACAGCAGCTGGTGTGACGTTCAAGCTGATTCGTGAACACAAATGCAACGTGATCGTTGGCCCACCGTGCTCAATCAGTCAGCAACCCGATGATGCTTGGAATGATTTTCTTGTTGTTACTGTATTCTGTGCAATGTTTTGTCAGCTCAGCCGCCGCCGTGACCACAGAGATAGCAAAATACCACAACATTCAGAAGATAACCAGGGCTGCAACGACAAACGATCTTGCAAACCATGAACGGCTGCCAATGCTCGTGCACGCCATTGGATCGTCAAAAAGTACGCTTTCAGACGTTCTTTCACGATTTTCGTTTGTAATACACGCTCTGAGACAAACATAATTTGCAATCGATAAAGAAAACTGTCAGTTTGAATTTTCTGTTTTGGATTCAGGCATGATAAATAAAATTGGAACCAACAAAATTGAAGCTTTTCGTAAAATTTATACAGTTTCGGTCGCGCCTTAAAAGAGCTCCTAAAAATGTTCTCGTGGTCTCGCATTGCCGTCGTCTATTCGGACGATCGCTCGACGCGAAAATGCCAATCCGTCAGCGAAAGTCTTCTGTCGTATTTGAGTGGCGCAAATATTGTCAGGTTGGTTTATCTTTAAATCTTTTTAACAAAATCGACAAAATCGCACTCTATCGGAATGCTCATGCTCATCATCCACTAGCGCGCGTGCCTGCACACGCTACGGCCTCAAGAAAAACTTGTTCAAAACGTAATTGTTCTGATAATTGTGGGACTGCGCTGCCGCGCGTCCCACGATACCGTAAAGTCTTACTTCTTCATATAAAATTGAAAATCAAAAATTTCTGAAAAAAGTGGAATTTTGTGTGACAACCTTATAAGTGGGAGGAGCTCTTATGAAGCGAACATAGGAATTCCGGCCCTTGTAAACGGGGTAGGATTTCGACCAAGTCAAAATTTTGATTTTTTTGGTTTCCCGCCGTGTGACACTCTGGGTGTGGGAGGAACGTTATATGCAAAACTTTACGGTATTCCTTCTTGAAAAAACTTGACTTAGGTTAAAATTAGGTTAGGATCATGTTTAGCATACACAAAAGTAAGCTTAGGATTAGGTTTTGGGCAACGTATGCCAACACCAGTGGGCTGGTTTTAGCATGACAGGCCAACCGAAATTGTACCATTACCTTACATTACAGCTAGCTAACCAAACATTTCCCGAGACAGACTGATGGACTGCAGATGAATTTTTCATGTGGGAGGGTGGGCTGAGGCGGCGCAGATTTCCTCTCCCACCACAACTTAAGGATCCCACGTTTGCAGTGTGTACACGATGGTTGTCAACGGACCGACGGAAACCGACCCAGACGTCGGTCGTTTCCTTGACGCCCTTCCGCAATATGCGAGAAGTGGGTGGTTGTTATTTCGACCGTCTTTAATTGCTGTGATTTTGTGCTTAAGAGGTCAATGATTTTCTAGTCGTTGTCGCTTTTTGCTTCGACGAACTCGACGACCAGTACCATTTTATGATCCGTGCGATGAAGAAAGGATTGACAAGCAACGAGTACGTGTACATCCTGCTTGATTACGCACAAGAATGCCGATCTCGTCTCGGCGCAATGGCAGTTCAATGATGAACTGAAGGTTGCGCTGCAAGCCCCGCAATCATGGTTAGCTTTTTCGCGCTTTGAATCCTCACACTCTTCATGTTGTTCGTACAATTCTTCGAAACCGAAACAAAATTCTTCAAAGGTGGAAATGTCGTTGGCAAGCCTAAATGAGCTGCGACCATTTCGAGCGCAAGTTGTGCAACGCACCGAGGTGGCCCCATTCTTCACTCGACTAAAGAAAACGAACAGATGGTGCGTTGTCTGTTCATTCATGACTGCGTTGAAATAGTTGTTTTTGTTGCTAAAAAATGTTAGTAGTCAAACAATGTAGAATTTTAGAATTAAAAAAGAGACCCACAGACTATTGCAGGGCCTGACCATGAGTCCGTTTCTGCACGATGCAGTCTATTTGTACAACGTCATCGTTTCTCACAAGGCGCACCTGCGCGGCGACAGTCTTTACAATGGAACGTGTCTGTCAGAGCTCGTGCGCTCAACGTTCAGTTCAAGGGTGAGTTTTACGTGCAACTACAGTGTGTGACGCACTTTTTTTGCGTTTCTGAACTGTAATGCTTTAAAGACAGTTTTTTTTTGCAGGCGTCTCCGGTCACGTTGTAGACTCGACCACTACTAAAGTGATCGAGCCCAACTTCGCAGTGCGTATTTACGACAGCGCAGATGTACTACAGAATGCTGCTGAAATTTTGCTGTACAAAGCGGACGGACAGGTGATTTCATGGTTCATTTTCTTCATCAGCCTAATTCACATCATATCGTTTGTTTAGACGGTGCCACACCCTGATTCCTGACGTAATGATCTGGGATACCTGGGGCGGCGTCTTGCCGGTTGACCAACCAGAATATTGGATTTGATGAGAAACGTTGCACGAAAATTACGATTGGACGTTAGTTTGCGCAGACTTTGTTGAGGTTCTTAAAACGAGTTCTTCTAAATTGAACGAAGTATTTTTATTTTCAGTTATCCACTATTTGATTGTTGGTATGATCGGTCCCCCCTTTGCGCTGCTCGGCACGACCCGCGTCGCCGCCAAAGTGATCAAGTGAGGCTTGTGATGTGCGCCGCTTGAGATGTAATTGGTTTCCCAACTTAAAAACAAGGCACTTGCCATATTTTCTTCAGAAAACGTCTGATTAAAAAGAGAGTTGTCAAAAATGCTGTGGAAAGTGAATTAGGACCTTCATAATGTACCTTGTCCGTCGGGTAAAGAATAAAAAAACCGAAGAAAAATTTCATTCGCCATGTTTCTGAAACAAGGCATTTATTTAGAGTGAGCGGAAGGAACCGCCACCTGGCTTAACGGGGTTCACTGAAAACTGTCTCACTTATCAGTCGCAAATGACCACAAACGAGGAATACAAAACAGGCCATTGGACCGGGAGAGCATCAGGTTCAATCAAAGAAGCTTTTCCCTGTTGAAAAGGGTAAAGGGTGGTTCGTATCAATCAGTCAGTGACGATTGTTTGCGCAGATTGCACATCTGCACGGTCAGCTCGTCTGGGTGAAGGTGCACGAGCAAAGCTTTGTATGAGCAACGAGTCTGACCATGCATCTGAAGCAGGTTTGTTTGCGAGGTGACAGCTAACCAAAAGGTCGTGTTCCATGACACAAGAAAAATCGGCTCATCAGTGTTGTAGATGCATTGACATGAACCACGAGAATTTGGTGTTCGAGTTTCCATTGGTTTGTGCATCGACGCTAAACCGCACTCCGTTTGGCGCTACGCCGCAAAAGGCAGCATGGAGGTTGGTTGTGTTGTTCACTTGTTGGCGCTTTAAAAACTTCTGGCTCTGGCACAACGTGACCGTTCACGAGCAAATCATATTCAGAATTCTCTCACTCCAGGACATTATCCACAACGAAAACATTGCACTGGACTGGTTTTTCAAGTTCTCACTGCTAAAGGATTTCGCCAATGTAAGTTATTTGGAGCTTTCTGCACATTTAGGTCATTTTCGTACGAACGTTGGTGTCTTGAAAAATTGAAAGTCCTTGTTTCACAGGGCATAGATTACATTCACAATTCTGACATTGGCAACCACGGTCGCTTACGTGATCGCAACTGTGTCATTGACAGCAGATGGGTCGGAAAAATCACTGATTTCGGTCCGCATAAACTGCGAAAGCATGTGATCGATATGGAACGTACGTTTGTACAGGGTGGCTTAGAAGAAGTCGGCCGCTTTTTGTTACTTGCAATTCGCAACTTTTCCAGCAGCAAATCATTGCACTATACAAACAGTTTATCCCGACAATTCCAACCACTTTTGGCGCACTCAGTAACCCGTAGAGTATCCAGTGGCACACTAAAGACTTGCGGATCACTTTGTTGCAGAAGTTATTCCTGCGAAGAGGTAGAGCTCAGCAGCTCACAAAATCTTCTAAGTGTGCAATACTTCAGCACCAGATCTGTTGTGGATGGCACCAGAGTTTCTGCGTGACGCAAGTTTACCAGTCGGCGGCACAACCAAGGGTGACGTGTACGCATTTGGCATCATCATAATGCAAATGATCATGAGGGATAATCCGTACGGAAATGATGGAATAGAACCAGAAGGTTGGTTAGAAATTGTGGCGATTTCCACTGACTGATTCACTGAAAACTTTTGGGAATCTGATTTGTTTTAAAAACAAGACAATTTTTCTCCCACTATTTTTAGAAATTATCGAACGCCTAAAGAAAGGCGAAAATCCACCGCTACGGCCAACTTGGGAGTTGCCAAAAAATGAACAAGTGGACCCGTCTGCCGTCACTCTTATGACCAGCTGCTGGGACGAAAATCCGGAAGAACGGCCAGACTTTGCGCACGTGAGCAGACGCAGCTTCTTGGTGCTGCTGCACCGCACGCTGGATGGTGCTTTTCGTCATGCAAACAGCTTGCTGTCGCTTGTACATATGTTCAAAGGAATCCATTAACGACACAACAGTCATGCTCACGCTCACAGGTGAAGTCGCAATTCCGTCAAATGAGTCGTGGCAAGACGGCGAACCTGCTCGATCACGTCATGAAAATGATGGAGAAGTACGCGGCAAACCTGGAGGCCACTGTGAACGAGCGCACACAACAACTGACCGAGGAAATGGAGAAAACTGATCAACTCTTGTATCGCATGTTACCCAGGTTATTTTCTTTTCAACTGCTTCATTGTGAGCGGTTCAGGGGTATTTTGTATTTGGATCTTCCGGTCAGCAACTTTCAGAATGGTTGCCGAAAAACTGAAGCTTGGCGAAACAGTGGAGCCGGAGGACTTTGAAGCAGTGACAATCTTCTTCTCGGACGTGGTCGGTTTCACGACGATCGCTGGGAAATCGACACCGATGCAGATTGTGAACCTGCTCAACAAGCTCTACGTGCTGTTTGATGACATTCTCTCGAGACATGACGTCTACAAGGTGCCATCACAGCTGCAGTTTCGTTACACTTTTCTAGAAGCGAATGTTCACTTTTGTTTTTTCGCACAGGTGGAGACGATTGGCGACGGTTACATGTGTGCCAGCGGCGTGCCGGAGCGCAACGGCAATCTGCACGCCAAAGAGGTCGCCAACATGGCGCTTGAGAACATCTCGGAAATGCGCAAGTTCAAAATTCCGCACATGCCCGAACGACCGATGGAACTGCGCATTGGACTGCACACGGGCAGGCTCTTGAACAGACACATTGTACAAGCAAGCGTACACCAGACTGAAACACATGCGTGCAACACTTGCAGGGCCGGTTGTTGCGGGCGTTGTCGGCACAGTGATGCCTCGGTACTGCCTGTTCGGCGACACGGTGTTCCTCGCAAACAAGATGGAATCAAACGGAGGCCGTTAGTGACAGACACGCGAACGCTTCCCTGTTTGCTCCGACTGCAAACTGCACTGAAACTTTTGTTGCTCGTCTCTCGTAACACGCGTTTGCGCCAGACGGTTGTGCTAGTTTCTCAGTTTCATAAGCACTTTTCTGTTCATATTGTCATTGCAACGTTGCAGCCTCCCGTGTTCACATCAGCGAGGAGACGAATCGATACCTGACGAAAGTCATCGGCGGCTATGTGACCGAGTCACGTGGTGAAGTGATCATCAAGGTAGCTTCAGTGTTCAGCAGCTTGTTTGTGCAAATTTGTCAATGCACACACCAGCCATAACGTATTTTGTTCCGTTCAGGGGGCAGGTGTGATGTTGACTTATTGGCTGAATGGCACCACTGAGAATGCAACCACCGCTGCGTCGAAAGAGGCGCGACACGAAGCGTATGGCGACTGATTTATAGCTGCCATTTTAAGAAGTATTTCCTTTCAATTTTGACATGCTATCTTTTCAGGAACAACGATACAACGGAAACAACAGACGCCAACTGATGAAATCTGATCGAAAAATTTATTTGTTGTCACTTTTTGTTGTGTTCAATTTTAAGAAACTTTTACACGATTTTGACACTCATGATATCCACATCAATTTCAATAAGTGACGTGTTGTCTGTTATTTTGGCATGTTACATCCCTGTCTCCTCTCCAGCGTCTGATCATTTTTTCTTGCTCACTATTCAATCCCGCTCCCGCTGTTACTTATTCGTGTTTTCAACGGCAAATCTAAAACACGTTTCTCACGTCTTCAATCACAGTAGCGCATGTGAACTAGACTCAATGAACCATGAAATTGACACTCAAAACAGTTGAATAACTCAAACGAACATGAACAAAATGGACACCAGAAAAAAAAGCTCAACAAATATGATCGGGTACCTAGAAAAATCAGAAATAGCCACGTTCTCTTCTGTGTGGCTGTTTGTTGTAGCCAAATCGTGGTCTGTTATAGTCAAATCGTCTGGAGTTACCACTGAAAGAAGCCGGCGATCGCTGGCTTAACAAAGCATCCGGCACTGTTTGACCAGACTCGCGGAGCACCTGAATGAAACAAGGTCTTTCAACAAGGCACAAATTCACTGAATGCATTTTTTAGAGCTGACTAAAAATAAATATACCGTATTACCT
>JASANC010005184.1:0-14037 GCA_030248135.1 Theristus sp. LFF4_11
ATGCAAGCGCCTCCCGAATGACTCCCGTATGGCGGAACTTTGCAGATTTGACCTCCAAAACGTCAGTCACTAATTGTCCCCAGCTAAACTAATGCTAAAGTGAAGACAAACATACCGCCTTGAAATTCGATCAATTCTTCTGATGGTGTCGCGACGACACGACACGAAGCAGCAACCAGACAACGTAGCGCTTGCAAACGGAGCAGCGAGCACAATCGGACGCTCTGCGAGGCGAATCGTCACCTTATCTGCATCGGAAATGGTAGGCCAACCTTTGGGAGTTGGGACGCTCGAAAACTTCATCGCAGATGTTGTCGAGGCCCAAAATCAGTCGGTAAAACGGTCCAAAATCGACTGCTATAGGTTTTTACGAGGTATAATCAAAGAAAATTTTTGTTGAACTTTCGAAAAATTGTGCCAAAATTGAGGTTTTCAGAGCATATTAGAGGAAAATTTTTCGAATTAAAAAAAATCGGCATTTTTGTTTTGTTTTTTAATCACTTTTTTTTAAATTTTCATTTTTGTTTGACAACCCTATTCTGCACATAGTTGTTCCAGAGCCGAGGGATTGAGGTGAGGGTTAGGAGTGTAGGGTTGTTAAACAAAAATGAAATTTAAAAAAAATGATAAAAAAACAAAAATGCCGGTTTTTTTTAAATTCGAAAAGTTTTCTTCTAATATGCTCTGAAAACCTCAATTTTGGCACAATTTTTCAAAAGTTCAACAAAAATTTTCTTTGATTATACCTCGTAAAACCTTTAGCAGTTGATTTTGGACCGTTTTACCGACTGATTTTAGGCTTCGACAACATGCGATGAAGTTTTTGAGCGTCCCAAAGCTTGGCCTACCATTTCCGATGCAGATAAGGTGACGATTCGCCTCGCAGAGCGTCCGATTGTGCTCGCTGCTCCGTTTGCAAGCGCTACGTTGTCTGGTTGCTTGCTGCTTCGTGTCGTGTCGTCGCGACACCATCAGAAGAATTGATCGAATTTCAAGGCGGTATGTTTGTCTTCACTTTAGCATTAGTTTAGCTGGGGACAATTAGTGACGTTTTGGAGGTCAAAACACAAGAAGAGGCATGGTGACGGTTTGGAAAAGGGGTAATTGAGGTCACCAAAACAAAATCTGCAAAGTTCCGCCATACGGGAGTCATTCGGGAGGCGCTTGCATATCATATGTGGTTCTTCGGTCTCCCTGATTGATTTAAATTTTTTTCTCTTACTTTGCTCTGAAAATTCGATTTGTGGTATAGTTTTTTTGAAAATTTGCTTCCCAACTTCTTTGTGTGCTTAGGTACATGTCATTATTTGGTCATTTTGACCGACGTACTCTATGTTTTTTGATTTGGATAACTTCTAGGGTCAATTTTTAGCGTTGAAATGACTTAACTGAATTGAAATATCGTTTCAGAAATTGTTTTGTTGCAACTTAGAACATGTTTTTTCAGTCGGTAACCCATGAGATGAACATGATATCTTGTTGATTGGCGTATGTTATAGGTCTACAATGGAGTTGTGCGATATATTGTTAAACAATTAGAGCGGAGGTGTTGGTCAATACCACATCACACGACCGTTTTTCAGATACCCGATAACATGGCCACATGTTAAAACTTGCGTGCTAAGCTAAACTGACGTGTTAAACTTGCGTCTGTCAGTTGCCCGCAACGTGATCGCGAAATCATGGTACGTGTTTTCGATACGATGATTAGAAGAGCGGGCTCTCGCCATGTGGCAGATGGTAGCATATGTAGCTGGTTGAGCCTGAAAGTAAGTGTCTTGGGGGGGGGGGGACCGGGTCGACAGGGGTTGCCGACTTAGCTACAACAGCAAACAGGAATTTTTGAACACAGTCAAATTTTGGCAGAAACAGGGGTCAAGATGTGAGGGGGTACCTCTTATTGAAGTCGACTCCCCCCACCCGAACAAACCCCCCCCCCAAATTTTGGTCCCAAACCACCCTCCCCCTCTCGAATTTGGGGGCCCAGACCCCCTCCCAGATTTCGACCCTCCCAACCCCCCCCTCTTCAATTTCAACCTTCCCAGACCCCCCTCTCCAATTTCGACCTTCCAAAGCCCAAATTTGCCTCTAAAAACAGTAAAAAAGTGCATTTTCGAGCACTTTTTCACAATTTTTTTCGCTTCACCTTAGCATAGTATATTTGAGTGTTGAATGGCTGCTTTTAGGTGTGGTATGACTTGGTTTTTGCACTTGACCCCCCCCCCCTCCTAAGAATTACCGTGATCTATAAGACTTGGACCACTGATCTAACCTCGTCAAGTTCCAGTGGAGATCTATATTCACTCAGAAAATTACAGCAAACCATTCAAAACGCAATGCAAATTGTTTTATTACCATTTACATGATGAAACGGGTTATTTTAGTTTTTTTTGACAAAAAACTTAACCAGTTTGATTACAAAAACGTACCATTTGCACACATCAGTTAGATTTTTAGTTGTTAGAAAAATTTTTGCCTATTTTTACTATGTGCCAAAAATTTTGAAAAATTTTACCCCCCCCCCTACGATTTTGGCATCTCTCATACCTCGGGCCCCCTTTACGAAATCGCCCCCCAACCAAGTCGACCCCCCCCCCCCTCCCGGACAAACTCCCCCCCCCCCAAATTTGGGCGGACCCCCCCTCGGATTCGCTAAAAATCGGGCTCGACCGCTGCTTGTAAACCAAGTTCTCTATCTGTGCGTGCAAACGCATATTGGGTCACGTTCAATAAGAAAGATAATCGCTTAAAATTAGGCTTCAGAATTAGATTTTGGTTTAGGTTAGTTTAGAGAACGTTCGCCAACGTTAGTGGTTTGCTTTAGTAGGCCAACCCTCTATTGAGTAGTAGTGAGGGATAATTGAGGTTTTTGAGGGGGGTTAGGTTTCATAAAAGTGAGGAGTGACAACACGCACGACACTTGTATATTTTTTAGTATAATCATCATTACTGGTTAAAGTTTTTTTTCAATTGCACTGGTCATCATCATGAAGAAGTCTATTGGTACAATTATACACCTGACCACAGTAAGCGAATCTCCTGCAACTTAACTTGACGTTGCAGCGTACACCGGTAAACGTCCTAATCTGAAGATCCCACGTCCAATCGTTTCAGTAGCATGTGTGCCTTATGCAACTACCAGTCCCACTGTCCCCTGATAATATTTTTCGAGTCAAACATTTATCACTATCCTTATTTTTACTCAAATTTTTATCTTTATCCATATCTTGTTTCAAATTTTTATCAAAGGGGTCTTAAAATGAATTTCTGGGGCATTTCTGAGCACCACCAGACTCACCATGGAAACTGTCCGGACTCCGGAAGCAATTTGCCGTTCATTTGCAACATCGGCAACATTCAGTTTTCGATGTTATAATAAGCCCCTGACCAATCAGCGTACAGCTCGAAAAAGTGAACAAAACGAGTCTCCGATGTTGCAAATGGCTACAAAAAATATCGGTGTAAATGCAAATTGACGACGTCGGTGCCGTCAAATAATAAAAGAGGTTTTTCTGAACTTAACCGGAGATTTTTTGGATAGTTCATCGGTTTGCTTATCAATCGCAAAAACCTGAATGCCAGAAAGAAAGAAAGGCAATGAGGAGCCGACTCATCAGCTAGTTGTATTCATTATCCAGATGGACTTTACATGGGTGAAATTTTGATTTTTGGACTCAGCCAATAATGTGAATCACGCCTTCAATTAACGTGTTGTAAAATTTCAAAAAATTGTGATGGAATTAGCAGTTGAGTTTGGACTTAGTGGTAACGTTTTCTCAGTAATTTCAGACAGAACCCATTGAGCAAATATCAACACAGAACAAAACGACGACGACAAAAACAACCGACTCGGAAGTAAACAATTTCGCAGTTACCTTTAAAGTTTTTACGCCTTATAACGCTTAAGTCCAATGTCGCATAACCTAAAAAATTGATAATATACATATAAATAATTGCAAAAAAATCGGCTCGATCAGAAATCTGCTTTTTCAATTGTTTTGGTCGTTCAAATTTGGCACAATGCTTGACAAATGTGAAGTTTTTCTATGTGTTTCTTAGTCGGTTAGTAAATTTTTATTTTTTACATTGTTTTTATTGTAGCCCCCGTACCTTATCGTGTTCATCGTTATTCTGGCCGTCGAAGTAGTTGGATTGATTGCAACGTTCATTGCGCTACTTCTGATAAAACGATCCATCAAACGCAGAAAAAGCCCGGATGAATTTATTGAGGTGGATTTAAGAAAATTATTTGAAGCACATCCCTCTTCCGCCAATTTCAGAAGAGCAAAAACTATAACAAACTCAGGTGTATTTGTGGAATGCGTGGCTTACCGCTCCTTTGGAGCCATCATTTTTGCAACATTATGGTATTTGCACTCAGCGCAGTTCTGTTTGAGTGATCTTTTTATCACCCACACTGGCCTTGCTGATCTGAGCCCGATCTACGGTTCGGTGTTGATTGACCCTATAAAGAAACTTCTGACCCATCACAAGTAATTGTACACAGATATCGTTGTTAATGCTCAGTTTTAGTTTTATTGAACTGCCTTTTCAGGAAAAGAGCGCCGAGCGTCAACGTTTCGACGCACAAATTAACGAGCGGGAACAATGCGAACTAACAAAAGAAACATCGCTGAAAGCACTCCGCACCGGCAAACAACAAGAACAACTGAATACCATGGAAAAAACGGACGGGAAAACAACAATCGGTACCGCTGGAGCAACAAGTGTTGGGAAAGAAAGCACAAACAAAACCAACTCTGATCTAACGATGTCTATCACAGAAAAGCAGACATCGCAGAAAGTTACGGCGAATAAATAACAATTAAAACGATTATGATTTCTTGTATTCCATTTGTTGTATGATTATTTCCATTGATCCGTCCAAAAAACAAACCAACAGTATCAACGTAACAACAACGAACAACAAATAAAACCGCGAAGAAAATGAAAGTATAAAATTGATAGCAAGTTTGACTGTGATACAAATGTATAAACGCAGGACAACTAATCGAAACATCAATTCATCAAGCTACATGTATACCACGGAATGGCCAATTAAACATAGCAGTTTTTTTCAGGGTGCAAGGAGCGCGCGAAGTTTGAACGAAAAAGAAGATGTTCAGAAACCCAATTGTGTGTCAAAATTGACGTGTTTTTTTCAAATCAATTGATTCTTCGTGCTATTCTGTTCATTCTTTCTTCCTTGCACACACGATTGAGAGATTATCTCGGTATTTCTAAAAAGACAACTCCTAGTCTGCGACTGATCCCGCCTTGATGAACTGCCTTATTTATTCGGCCATACTGTAATACATAAAATTCATTTGAACACAACCATTATTAATACATCATTCACTTTTTTAGGTTCATGTTTTGTTTACTAATCGAAGCGCTGATCACATCCACTGGTCATTATGCGTCTTCAATCACTGGCCGTTTCAATTACTGGTATTCTGCTGCTCACAACTGCACTATCGGTAACATTGAATCAACTTTCTCAGGCTTCCATTAGTTTATTTAGCACTTTTTTCGAGCAGTGACGGTGATATAAACATGAGCTGTGGTCTGTTGGTTTTCGTTCACGAAAGATCCCTATTTTCCTTCTTTAATATTTCCCAAAATTCGCTTTCAGAGTTTCGCGCGTCAGACGGCTCGAAACAACAACACAACCAAAGTTACAACATCAACACCCAAACCGGACCAGGTATGGAATGGCCGAGTAACATGGCAGCTTTTTAAGGGTGCAAGGAGCACGTGAAATCTGAATAAAAAAAGACGTTTAGAAACCCCATTGTCATGTGTCAAATTCGACGTGCTTTTCAAAACTAATTTATTTTTCGTGCTGTTCTGTTCATTCTTTTTCTCTTGCACACGCGATTGGGAATTATCTTGGCATTCTTGAAAAACACAACTCCTAGACTGCGACTGATGGTCCGCCTTGATGGAGAATACAACTACCGTATTACCCCCATTAAACCCCCCCACCATTAATCCCCCCCCGCCACCAATAAACCCCCACCCCGACAAGTTTCCGAATAATCCCCCCCCCACAAATAATCCCCCATGGGGGTTAATTGGAAACCTGTTTGAAACACATACCCAGCGAATTCAGTGGCTGAATGCAGTGACATTGGTGAAATTGTGCTACCAAAGGCCCCAAAGGGATGAGTTAATGGTAATTTCATTACAAAAGGCTGTTATAAAAGGAAATTTCTATGTTGAGTAGAAGTTTCTGCGACTTTCTTGCCTGCCATGCAAGGTATTTTTGCCATTTTTCAACAACCCCCCACCCCTAGAATTTGTTTGTAAATAAACCGCCCCCCCACCAATAAACCCCACCCCTAAAAGTCGCTGACGTATTAATCCCCCATGGGGGTTTATTGGGGGTAATACGGTATTGTGGATTTATTCAAACGTGTCCGGACTAAAATGACGTCATTTGCTTTAAAAACGCCCGTTTGCCAAAGTACAGACGCTAAAATGTCAGTTTGGTGTGACTGATTCTGACATTCACCATTTGTTTACGGGAAGAAATCGGCTAAACGAAAAGTCTGGTTTGCTGTGAACGATAAACGCATGTTTTGCGGTACATGACGTCATTTCAGTAGGACACGTTTGAAAAAATAGGTCATACCTTATTTATTGGGCCATGCTGTAATACGGTAGGTATATTCTTGCGTACGCACGGAGACAGAACTTAAAAAATAAACAAAACTTATCTATTTGCTTGCAGGTATCAACAGCCGTAATCGCTTTTGTCGTCGTTTTGGAGGTAGTGGGTTTGGTTTCGGCAGCGATTCTCATCTTGTGCTTGAATCGTGCCATCAAACGAAAAATGCACAAGGAAAAATTTATTGAGGTGGCGTAATTGCGTTATAATGCTGGTTTAAAAAATTTAGAAATAGCTTCATTTAAGCTTTTGTTTTGAATTGTTTTTTTTCGAGCCATACAAAAGTTTTCAGGAAAAAAGTGCGGAACGAGTACGCTTTGAGGCACAAATCAAGGAACGCGAGCAAGTGCAGGAGCAGTCGTTGAACATTCTGGTCACTGGAAAAGAGAAAGAACTACAAGAACAGAAAAAACAACAAACAAATTCAAAAGAAGCAATCAACTCAACAACCAAAGAGACAGAAGAACAGCAAAAAGGACGACAAGAACAAGAACAACCAGAACACCAACGCCACGATCAACAACAAGATCAAGAAAAACGACAAGAACAACAAGAACAACAAGAACAACAACAACAACATCAACAACAACAACAACAACCACAACAACAACAACAACAACCACAACAACAACAACCACAACAACAACAACAACAACAACAACAACAACAACAACAACAACAACAACAACAACAACAACAGCAGCAACAAGAACAACAAGAACAACAACAACAACAACAACAACATGAACAACAACAACAACAACAACAACAACAACAACAACAACAACAACAACAACAACAACAACAACAACAACAACAACAACAACAACAACAACAACAACAACAACAACAACAACAACAACAACAACAACAACAACAACAACAACAACAACAACAACAACAACAACAGCAACAAGAACAAGAACAACAAGAACAACAAGAACAACAACAACAACAACAAGAACAACAACAGCAACAACAACAACAACAACAACAACAACAACAACAACAACAACAACAACAACAACAACAACAACAACAACAACAACAACAACAACAACAACAACAACAACAACAACAACAACAACAACAACAACAACAACAACAACAACAACAACAGCAAACGCGTCAAAACAACGCGAACAACCCAACCATTGAACAGAAAACTGGCACGTCACCAGCGAACCAAACAACGACGACAACATAAACAAAAACTCAGTTTTCCATGAAAAAGACATTCTTGATGCAAAACCGACAAAGATAATCAAACATATTTTTGACATTCATATAAAAAATGATGAATGCAACACAATAAGAACCATAATAATAAAAATGAAAGACAGGGAAGACTGGAAAAAAATTGGTTTGAGTTTGAACTTTCAAAAAAATTAAGGGCAGAAATTAGACAAACAAAGCAGAAAAAAGTAAAAGGAAAAATAGTTTATTGGTAATTTTACAATTTTTGTCATATAGGGTGGGCCAGAAGTAGCGGGTCGGTAACCTTTTGTAGCCTTACAACACTCAATAGTCTAGTTTTAAGGCCCGTTTAGCCGTCCGTATTTGCATCCGGCACGTCACATCATGTCAAAGCTCGCTTATGCTGAAAATTAGCAATTTGGCTCGTCACGGCACGTCACGTCTTGTTTTAGAACTCGCGCTCGGCGACGACGTCGACGTTCAGACAGATACGGACGCATAAACGACGTGACGTGCCGTGACGTGCCGGATGGTTTTAGGTTCTCCCCTGAAAAGCCGTGCGTCAAAGTTCGATTTTATCAATTTTGTTTACTTTTGTTGTTCTTCATTGTGAGCACATGCTCACTTACTATCATCCTGAAATAGACCATTTTCTGATTATTTTCGGTATTCTCAAACAAAAATGTCAGCAGTTTAGCTTTTATTCAGTGAATTCACGAATTCACTGAGTTTCAGCAATTACATGGACATGAACTCCACAGTCGAACTCTAAATTATAGGGAATCAGCGGATGGGAATCGGTGGTCACGTGATGCATGCTTTCTGTGCAGGCATTGCTGTGGGGAGGGTGAAATTGGTTTGCACAAAATGTACATACATATGCATCACGATCACCAACAAGTTAGCTGATTCCCTGGCTATTCACAACAAAATAACAGAGCCTAAAGGGCTGGATGCAAATTTGTGAGTGACTTTGTTTTGAAATCATAGCAATCCACAGAACACCAAAGAATTTTTCGTGCGGCAAAAGAGGTGAAAATTTTCATCTGCACATTCTGAGAGTAGAACCATTAATGAACCACTGCTGTCATGATTACCTTTGGCTGTATGGTCCAAAGCAATTGTGCAGCCGCAGCAAACTAGGTATTTGTGAATGCGCACCGTTGAAAAACACAATGTGTTTTCGCCTGTTCTTCTGCTCTGCATTGCAAGAAATGCTCGAAAGACTTGAGCGAAAGACGAAATTTCAAAAGACTTGAATCTGTTGGTTGTTTCGAATTTGAGTTGCAATCTCCATTCTCCAGTCAAAATTGGTTGTTGTCGCAAATATTCAATTTCAATTTAGCACACAACGTAATTGAATTTTGCTTTCTGACGTACGGCTTTTTAGGGCAGAACCTAAAATGCAACGTCACGTCACGGCACGTCACGTCATCGTTTATGCGTCTGTATCTGTCTGAACGTCGACGCACGTCGCCGTACGGACGCATTAGATTCGAAAATTTTTTGGGGGTGGCGGCACCTGACACCCCTCTCTCTAAAATTAGGCAAACACCCACTCACCCGAGGTCCCGCTTTCGCTACTGCCTAGAACAACTATGACCCCCCATAGTTGTTCCAGAGCTGGGGGTTTGGGGGCCGCCCTCCAGGCCTCCCTAAAACAACTATGCTCCCACCCCCATAGTTGTTCCAGAGCCGAGGGGTTGGGGGGCCCCCGCCACTACCGAAGACGTGGGGTGGGGGGGTACATTTAGGGTACACCAAAAACTTCATCGCAGATGTTGTCGAAGGCCTAAAATCAGTCGGTAAAACGGTCCAAAATCGACTGCTGACGGTTTTACGAGGTAATATCAAAAAAAATTTCTGTTGAACTTTCGAAAAATTGTGCCAAAATTGAGGTTTTCAGAGCATATTAGAGAAAAAAATTCAATTTTTTTTAAAATTGGCATTTTTGTTTTCTTAATTATTTTTAAAAAAATTTCGATTTTTTGTTTAGGTGACCCCATCAGTGCCGTGGGCGAGGGGGGGGGGGGGGGGGGGGTACACCCCCCAGAGCCCCAGCGGCCGTCGGGTGGGGGGGGGTGGGGGGGGGGGGGACCGTGCCACCCCCCCTAAAACCGGGCACCCCCCCCCCATCGGACCCCCCCCCTCAAAAATTTGGCCGACACCCCCCCACACCCCCCATGAAATTTTGTCTGGCGGAGACCCCCCCCCAAAATTTTCCGTACACCCAAATTTTTTTTCGAAAATCATGATTTTTTGTCTATAAAGTCTATAATATAAGCTGAATATATGATAACTTGACCATCTTCATTGTAATTTCAACGATTTTGCAGCAAAATTTAGCGTTTTTCCTTCAAAATTTAAGCAAAAAATTATCATGGGGGGTGGGGGGGGGGGGGTGGACCCCCACCACAGAAAATTTTGAACAAATGCACCCCCCCCCCCATGGGACCGCCCCCCCCAAAAAATTTTCGAATCTATCTCTATCAGACAGGTTTTTTCGGCTCAGCTATTATCTATCTAAAAAATTTTCTCAGCCAGCTATCTATCTGAAAATTTTTGTCTTCATAGACATAAAATGAGTCATTTTTTGACCAAAATTGACCATTTTTGCTTGTAATTCTTGAAAATTTCGCTAATTTTAGGTAAAATACGCGTTTATACTTGATTTTTAGTGTATTTTTAGCATTATTTTGCTGTTTTATAGCTTTTTAGCGTTTTAGCTATCTATCTATCAAATTTCAAAATTTTGACCGGCCCCCCCCCCCAAAGTCACATGCCCCCCCGCGCCCCCCCCAAAATTTTCCAGCTATCTATCTATCTAGAAAATTTGCTCCAGCTATCTATATCGCCCCCCCCCCCCACCCCTCGGCTCTGGAACAACTATGACAATGAATATGGTCAAGTTATCATATATTCAGCTTATATTATGGACTTTATAGACAAAAAAATCATGATTTTCAAAAAAAAATTTAGGGTGTGCAGAAAATTTTGGGGGGAGGGGGTCTCCGCCAGACAAAATTTCATGGGGGGTGTGGGGGGTGTCGGCCAAATTTTCGAGGGGGGTCCGATGGGGGTGCTCGGTTTTAGGGGGGTGGCACGGTGCCCCCCCACCCGACGGTCTGTGCTGCCCTGGGGGGTGTACCCCCCCACCCCCCCCCCGCCCACGGTACTGGACCCCATATAGTTCGATTTGTATACATTCTTAAAAGTGATTTTTTTGATTTTTGATCTGAGGTTGCTTGTAATGAGTCGTTGTAGGTTGTAATGCACCGTGTCATCCCCCCCCTAAAACCGGGCACCCCCCCCCCGCATCGGACCCCCTCCCTAGGGTTTGGGGCTTTGAAAAAAAAATTTTTTTTAATTTTTTTTTTGTTTTTTTTAAATTTGGATTTTTTTTTCAAACTTAAAAAAAAATTTGAAAAATTTTTCTTCTACTTTGCTCTGAAAATTCGATTTATGGCATAATTTTTTGAAAGTTCAAACCAAATTTTCTTCCCAACTTCTTTGTGTGCTTAGGTACATGTCATTATTTGGTCATTTTGACCGACGTACTCCATGTTTTTCGATTTGGATGACTTCTAGAGTCAATTTTTAGCGTTGAAATGACTTAACTGAATTGAAATATCGTTTCAGAAATCGTTTTCTTGCAACTTAGAACATGTTTTTTCAGTCGGTAGGCCATGAGATGAACATGATATTTTGTTGATTGGCGTATGTTATAGGTCTACAATGGAGTTGTGCGATATATTGTTAAACAATTGGAGCGGAGATGTTGGTTAATACCACATCACACGACCGTTTTTCAGATACCCGATAACATGGCCACATGTTAAAACTTGCGTGCTGAGCTAAACTAACGTGTTAAACTTGCGTCTGTCAGCTGCCCGCAACGTGATCGCGAAATCATGGTACGTGTTTTCGATACGATGATTTGAAGAGTGGGCTCTCGCCATGTGGCAGATAGCATAGCTGGTTGAACCTGAAAGTAAGTGTCTTGGGGGGGGCGACCGGGTCGACAGGGGTTGCCGACTTAGCTACAGCAACGACAGGAATTTTTGAACACAGTCAAATTTTGGTAATTTTCTAAAGAGGAACAACTAAGAACGGTTCAATATTCAAGTACACGTCGAAAATTGTCCTGTTTTACTGTTGAAAATGCAACTTTCCCTCTATGAAATGGACATAATTTCAATAAAACACGATTTTCGCTCTTATAGTTTTCCGGATCGTTCTGAAAATAGTCTAGATGAACTCAGCTCGACGAGACGCTTCGAAAAAACCTAACTTGTTAAATAATAATTTTTTTTTTTTTTTTTTTAATTTAAAAAAAAATCCGGTTTTTTTTTCCCCAACCCTACCCCCCCCCCCGCATCAGTCGCGAAAGTGCGGGGGGGTGGGGGGGGTCCACCCCCCCCTCAGCCGAAAATCCTGCCCGTGCACGGGCAGATACCCGTGTACCCCCCCTTTACCTCGACACGGGTACTAGACTCCCCCACCCCCCTCCGCGAGAAAACACGGGATCGCACCCCCCCCCCCTCACGGTGGTCAATCAATCTCATCTCAATTTTTTCCAAAAATACCGTAATTTTTGCATTTTTCTTGACGTTTGTGTCTGTCCCTGCATAGATTTTGTTGTTTCTGACCAAACAAGCAGCTTGTTTGCACAAAATATTCTGTATTTTACAAGAATTTCTGTGTTTTTTAAGGCAAAAATTTGGTATTACCCGTGCGATCCCGTGCACCCCCCCTCACGAAATTTTTCTGCCAGTGCACCCCCCCCCCCCCCTCAGGAAATTTGCTGCCCGTACCCCCCCCCCCTCACCAAATCACAATAATTTGGTGTTTTGTGTTTTTTCGTAAATTTTTTTATTGCACAACGACCAATGTTAAATAAAACCATTCCATAAATCACACCGTGCGGTGTTTTCATCGGTGCGGTGTTTTCACCGTGCGGTGTTTTCATCGGTGCGGTGTTTTCACCGCTGCGGTGTTTTTAGCAATTACCCCGAGGAGGCACCTGACCCCCCCCCCCCTTCTAAAATTAGGCAAACACCCCCCCCCTCACCCGAGGTCCCGCTTTCGCTACTGCCCCGCATCGGACCCCCCTCCGAAAAATTTGGCCGACACCCCCACCCCCACCTAGAAGGTTAAACAAAAACTCAAAACCAAAAAAAAATGATTGAAAAAACAAAAATGCCGATTTTAAAAAAAAATCGAAAATTTTTACTTAATATGCTCTGAAAACTTCAATTTTGACACAATTTTTCGAAAGTTTAACAAAAAAAAAAAAAAAAAAATTTTCTTTGATTTTACCTCGTAAAACTGTCAACACCAAGTTTCTTTAAAAAATTGCCATTTTTTTATTTTTTTTCATAAAACAAAAATTTTGACTATTCTTTTACATAATCTGTACACGCAGCAATCAGCATGACAACAGACGAGCATTCAAGGGAGCCATGGTAACTTAGATTTCAAATTTTTGCCACGCAGTTTTGTGATCCTTTTTTTTCTTTGTAGAATTCAAATTTCATGTCTCCTCAGTTGGTCGATGTGGTACTGTCCACGTCCGAACTGTAAATTAAAGGAAATCAGCTGATTGGCTAGTTATCATGTGATGTACGTTTTCTGTGTAGGCATTACTGTGGGAGCGGAGTTGGTATGCACAGAAAGCATGCATACCGTAATCACCAACGAACCAGCTGATTACCTATAATTTAGAGTTCGACTGTACATATCAACTTTTGCACCTGATTTTTAGCCCCATGCGTATTTTCGACGACATTGGTGGTGCGTTCGTTATGGGTGCCATCGGTGAAATCGTTTTATTGGGCATATCAAGGCAAGGAAGCATGCGGCAAAAGTGGGTTTTTAGTTTTCGTTGCTAATTGACGCGCCTAAAACGATAATTAACTCCGTGAACCGTTCAAACCAAATTCAAAACGTCTAAATGATCGTGTTATGTCCGTTTGTAACTGCAACAGCTATTCACACAAGAGGCGCAGCCGTAAATATCTGGGAAAACAAAGTTTCGCAGCTGCGTTCACATGTTTTTTTATGTTTCCGGAACAGTAGCAATGTAGCAAAGATAACGGCAGACATCCTTCCTTTAAACAACGAAAATCTGAACCGAGTTTCTTTTTCGTTAAACAAGTATAACTAAC
>JASANC010005185.1:0-20400 GCA_030248135.1 Theristus sp. LFF4_11
TCAAGAAGATAACACCGTGCATGCAGCTACAATGAATATTCACGCACGATAAACTTGATTGAAAACATGATGAAGCAGAAGACAACTGAGAAGACTAAAAAAACAACAAACTGAAACGACTACGGCAATGCGCAACACAATGGAGCCAATATACAATTTTAAACAAACTTTAATTTTTGATTATGATAATTCATCCATGGATACAAGCCAATTAATGTTAATTCACCTTCGCAGAAAATGTGTACGAAAAAACACATAAACTTGTTTTCGTTCAATTGCAACGGATCACGGATTGCTTGGAATTCGGGCCAGCTGATTGGTCACACCAGCATGTGTGGCCCGTCAGCGTGCTACAGGCGAAACTTGAATAAGGTACAAAAGCCACAAATAATGGCAACTGAAAACACTGCATACAACATACAAAATAAGAAAGCTGACGCAAAAATAAACTAAAAGATGGAAAATCATTTTCAGGTCTTCGAAGGCAAAATGATGCATGCGGAAAGCTGAAAAAACAGCTTGAATATGGAAACGGTTAGCATGGTGGCTTGTCACTATGGGAACCATTTCGAAGCACTACACATTGAGTTTTCCCACTTTGCATAGCCGCCGTTTTTTTCGGGCACGCATTATGGACCGACACGGGACATGAATGAGGCACAACCTTGTACGAGACAGCATGATTTATGGGGTTGTAAAAAATGTGTGTCTGGTCTGGATCCCAAAAACTAGTGGTTATGTTTTGAATTTTTGACAGGTTTCGAAAATATTCATTATAAGAACTTCATTTATTATCATTTAACCCAGCGTGTTTATCAAGCATCACCCATACACATACAAGTTGCTTTTAATCAACTTTACAATCACCACTTTTGGATTCTTGTTAAACAAAAAAGCAGCAACAATTAACTGCATCACGTGGTGGATCTTCGAGTTTTGTTTCTTTTTTAATTTTAATTTTTTAGCGATTTTTTAATTTTATTCCACTTATTCAAAAAATTCCGAAACGGTTTCGTAAGAAATATTGTGTTGCAGGTATACATTCGATCTCGGATTTTGCTGCACGCAAAGCTACACGCTAACAAACAACAACATAACAAGTTTAAAGAAATACAATGACTTAGACTTAAAGACTGCAAAGTGGTGACAAAGATAATGGATTTGAAATTGGATACCCAGAAACAGTCTCTGATCATCACATTGATCACACCCGAAATAAAATTCTGACCAGGTCAGTTCTTTACTAAACTCAGTTCACTTTCTCGAAATATTCCTTCGAAGCATCTGGCGATGGCTTGATGGTTGGGGAGTCCGGTTTCCAATTGGCTGGGCAAACTGAAACAGAATTGCTTTCATTTTTTTGAAAATTGCCACTTTCACACCGGATCTAGAAACCCGAATGCACGAAACCATACCGTCCCGTGGGTCAAAATACACGTATATGCATACGTCAGCATGAACGGGCCTTTAGTGAACATTTTTTCAATAATAATCTATTTTTGCGAGCGAGAGCAGTGTAACAGTAAGATCGTGTTGAGACCAAAAAACGGCTGGAAGAAACCGGTCAGTGGGCTGCGAACTTTTTTGTTTAACATCAGTGTTAGGTTTTATTTGTGATATGTTGTGTGTGTGGGTGACAGGAACTGTGTCTGATATCTAGATAAAAGAAAACGCTGATAAAATCTGGCAGATCGGCAAAACCAAATTCACTTGGTTTGTTCATTTAAAAAAGTAGGGTTGTGTTTATCAAGCAAAAAAATTGAAGTTTGTGTTTTCAACCAAAAAATGACTGAAATCAATTCTGACTCCGAGTACGAGATACGGAAGCTGACTGAGCCGACATCTAAACGTGAAGTCTGCGCAAAACTGAGAACGTATGACTTTTTCCGTCGAGTTCCACATTATACACCGGAACGATTTGAACAACTTTGTGAAGTACCATTCTGCACTTTTCTAGTCGCAAAGGATCGACAGACTGGCGGTAAACTCAATCTTTCAAGAGCGCAAAATTTCATTCACACACATGGATTCCATTCCATTTTTCATTCCATTCCAATGTTTCTCGGTCACAAACACGCGCACAGTATTCATTTGCTTGCGCACTCTAAAAACCACATGTTGACGAAAGTAAATTCTGGTAAGAACCTTGAGGTTTAAAAACTCGAATTTGATCTTGGCCGCTTCCTAATGTCTCCATAGATCTGATGAGTACCCTGATCGTCAATCAATGCCCCGGCATGTCACACTCATTTGTCGGGCCGATCTACACGAAACACGAATATCGCGGCCGTGGACTCGCGTCACGACTGTGGGCGGAAATGAAGGCAAACGTGATCGACAGCGAACATCAGATTCTCACGTTGAACTCGTTTGTTGGTAAGTGTTGTCCGTGTACGCGCTGCCGAACACAACACACACAGTGACAAGCCAACAAACACATTTGGCGGTAATATGAAATGCGGCCACGATTTAGTACGATAACACATTTTATCAATTTTTAGGTTCTGCGACTCACTGGGTTTGCAGACGTGAAAGGAAACTAGTTTCAGTTTTTATATGGCAATTAAAAAGTCGCCTAAGTGACTCGGCCAGATTTAGGGGACTCGGATCATTTTGCCAATTTTGAATTTCCATGGCATGCATGACACTGTTTACCTATCTATGCGCACATTGAGCCAACCAAAATAAAACATCATAGTTTGTGTCGCGTGCTGTGTGTGCGTTTGATTGTTTGTGTTTGATCTAATCAATCGTACCACATGCACCCAAACGTGCAACATGCCAACTTATGATCTTTTATGTTGGTCCCGAGACTCAATGCGCGCATAGATAAATAAACAGTTTCATGCATGACAATTCAAAATTGGCAAAGTGATCCGAGTCCCCTAAATAGGGCCGAGTCACTTGGGCGATTTTGCATTGCCAAATAAAGATTGAAACTATAGTTTTTCCCCGTCTGCAAACCCAATGAGTCGCATAACCTAAAAAATTGATGATATTTTCACTTTCGCATTTTTCCCACCTCACAGATGACTTTGCCCCAAAATTCTGGTCAAGCGACTGCCAGTTCAAAGGTCCCGTCTACCGCTACCCGAATGTTTCCATCGCCGAGTTGATCGCAACAATCGACGTTCATCTGAATACCACCGAAATGGGCGACATCAAAATTGAACGATTTTCTCCAGCCGACTTCAAACAAGGCACAACGTTTGAAATTCCCGCCTCCATTTTGAACTATGATCGCAGAATATCCGGTCGAGATCGCAGCAAAGAGCTCGAGATTGTACTGACGAACTTAGGGAGCAACATCACGAGTCCCGGGCCTGCGGTGGCCATAGACAAGAGAACAGGCGAAACGCTCGGCTACGGACTGCTGCAGGGCGAGGCGGTTTCATGAAGTCCAATAGTTCGTTGTGCGTGTCGAAGAACTGCCACCCAAACTGTCAGTTTTAGCCAAAAAAAGTTACGTTTTTTACTTCTGTTGGTCAAAAACTTCTACTTCGCAGAATTCAATCCCTCCGTCACTTTAATTTTGTTGTTTTAACGGCAAAACAAGCAGAACTGAACTTATATTTTTGTTAACGCGCAGCATCTTTGCATTTTGAGTCCACCATTATTCTGACTAAATCTACTGATTGGCAGTTTTGACAAGATATAATTTTACGAAATTGAAACAAACGGTACACTTCTGACGAGGCCCGCCGGTTGTTTGGCATTATTCATTATGTAAAGTTCTTTAATCAACCGGAACATAACGACTGCCTCAAACACAGCTAACAATAAACCTGAAATTTATAACACATCGTTCAAACTAAACGCACACGTTTACGGGAGTTACTGAGCTTCATGAAACCGCCCGCAGGATTTGACGACCAACGGCGATTTGAACGTAGCGCCGCTGTACGCGGAAAACCTCGAAATTGCGATGACCATAATGAGAGACTTGCTGATTCGGCCGATTCGACCGAATTATCGCCGGTCGATCGTTCCAGTCAGCCGAAAGCACGACAAAATGAAGAACTTTCTCGAAACGTTGACTTCGACCACCTTCGAGACGAATGTTCGTCGGTATGCAAGTGTCGCGAATTTTCCGGACCCAGCCGATCACTCCAAAGTGTGGGCTGAAGGAAACGCGCACTTTCTGAGAGACTGCTGACGTCGGTGTTTGTTAGTTTCGTATTCAGATATGATTTGGTGTGATTTTTCGTTTTTTGTGATTTCACCTTTTAGATTCTATTGAGGTCACTCCATAAACTCCATTCTGTGGAGTTTGTTTGCTAAAAAAACGAGTGATTGTTTTATCGACTATTTATCCTACTAGCAAACCACGATGATGAGAACGAAATGCTGACCAAAAGAAAAGCGGACAAAGTCGCTGTGCGTTTGCCCAACATTTTGTTTTGCTTTTATTTTGCAGCGTTTGGCACACGCAAACACATTGCCCATATCGTACAAAATGTTTGTTTAAACCTGTCACTTTTTTCGCACAGTACAAAGCTCGCGCCAAAAGAAAAACCGAGATTAGAATTGCGAGAAAACATCTCTAACCGCAGATATGAAGTGTTTTATTTCAACCAAACCAGTTACATTCAGTCGTTCTTCTTATCGTAATTCCACGTTTCGCGACCTCTGTATTGCACGAAAAAGGTGTCAGGTTTAAAGAAACGCACAATAATACTCACGTGGTGTGGACGTACGTGCGTCAGTGTGTTGTGTGCCACTCTGTGACACCACAACAAATCAAGTGTTTAAAAGTCAATGTGTGTTCTTGCGAACACAAGCCGGAAGCAGCAAGAAATCCAGGCCGGTGTGATTTGCGAGCCCGACTCACGGCCCTTTCATGCACTCGCACGCGCGTCACTTTAGCACGTGAAGCTACCATGTTGTTGCTTCACGATCGCGTAGCGAAGTAACATCAGCGCTTCAAGTTCTAAGAATAAACCCGGGACTGAGGTATACGGCCAATACCCGTGCGACGGTGTGGGGTACACCTGATGTGCGCAGCCCTCAAACCGGTGTGCAGCCCGTAAGAACAAACTTTGCGAGCTTTGCTTCATTGCACGGCAACCTTGAAAATGTGCACAGATCAGATCTCAAAATGGTGCAGAGCCCTCAAAATGGTGCACAGCCCTCGAATCGGTGTCGCGCCAAAATGCCACCGCACAAAAATTCTTGCAGGCTGCACAGCGGTTTTGAGGGCTGCGCACATTGGTACCCCACACACCGTCGCACGGGTATGACACGGCCACATCCGCAGCCACAGACAGACCTCCAGCCGTTCGAAGTGTTCGTCCTCACTAACCAGGAGAAAAAACAACAACAACAACAACAAGCAACCAACCCTCTCCATGTTCCTCGACAAACTGAAACGCCTGCAGCAAACGCATCACTTCGTCGACGCTACGACCGACGGGCAGATCGTTCACCTGCACGTGACGTACGTGGCCGTTCGGATCGATCAGAAACAGACCGCTGCAACACTTGGACACTTGGAATACACGAAATTATGCAATCGCACGATTTCATTCACTGCGTTTTTTCGCATGATCAGTTGATTGGTTGATTGGTGTTGTCGCCACTGCGATAATATGCGACACCAAGCCGCTGCCCGCTACATCTGTTTTTTGACCACCTACTACAGAACGCGCACGCTGGAGCAGGACAGTGATTGGTCACGGCGTGGTTTGCAACAGCCAGTCATAAAAGGAGCATCTCATTCGCTTGGTTACGGCGTGGTTTGCAACAGCCAGTCATAAAAGGAGCATCTCATTCGCTTGGTTACGGCGTGGTTTGCAACAGCCAGTCATGAAAGGAGAATTTTATTCGATACGCGCGATTCATTTGCATAACGGTTGTAGCGGTAGTTCGTGCGGAATGACGATTCAGCGGTCAAATAAGAATAACAATAGCCCGAGAAACACAGTGACACAGTTCAAAGCGAGCACATCAGGTGACTCGCACGCAAAGAGGCTGCATTGCAGCAGCGTACGCGTACTGGAGGAGGAGGACGAGATGGTGGTCGAGGAACAACACATCGCGCATTCGCAACGCCTGGCTGGCGCGAAAGCCTGTGCGACAGCCGACGAGTTTCCGCCGTGGCGCCGATGCACAACAACATTAGTTCGCACAGACACAACAAACAACAACTTTTTCTGGCACAAAAAACAACAACTTTTTTCTGACACAACAAAAACAACGTTTTCTGTTCTGCAGGAAACACCGACCGAAAGGCAGCGCCGAGCTGCTCGTGCAGCACTCCGTAGTCGGCGGCGATCGTTTTGTTGTAGTCGGCCAACAGCGGGATCTTCATGTTGCCCAGACCGCCCGCCTATGGTGACGAAATACCAGATTAAAAAAACAAGATTTTGATACACGACAAACAACTTCAACAGTGTGCAAAACAACAGATTTCAAGTGGAATAACACACTCGATATCATATATTCGATTGGACTGGCTGCTTGTACGATGACTATTCAACAAAAATACAACCATCGATATTAATTCTTGTCTGACGACTGTGCACTTTATGTTTCACACGTGTTTTGTTCGACCGATAAGGGGTGTACAGTCACAAACAAACAACACACACCAGCACTACAACAACGCAATCAGAGCAGCTGATTTCCACACGTCTGCCAGTGCGTTTGTTCGTGACACACTACACACCGTGCTCCACCACACAGATCACGTGCTGCGGTAAGCACAACAAGTGCACTGTCTTCAGACAAGCACTTTACCTTGCGCGGCGTGTTGATCCAGGCCAAATGACTGAAATGCGAGTCCGTGGAGCAGGCGACGATTTCACAGTTCAACTTTCGGAACTGTTTTGCCGCGTCGCTAAACGCGACAATCTCCGTCGGGCAAACAAAGGTGCTGAAGAAAAAAATTAAAATTCACAATGGGGAGAAGCTAATGTCGCTGTTATTCTGGCTAGATGGATCGTACCCGTGCACCGTGATATTGAGATATCGCACAGTCACAAACACACTGGCACAAAAGACAGCTAGAATACAGCAGTGGAATGTGTGTGGACACAGCATTATGCTCACAAGTGTGCTTGTACTGTGTCATCCTGCAACATCAAAGTGACCACGTGCTGAAAAAAAGTATGCGGACCTCAGAATTTACGCAAAATATACCGAATCTTTGACCATCCAGGCAAAGGTGTCAAAACTGTATTCGATTTCGATCAGAATATCAGATTCATCGAATCACCAAAAAAAACCGCGAACAAACATTCAAGTGCAGAAAGCTGAGTGGATCAATGTGACAGTGATACACGACCAATCAGCGCGCAGAATTCTATTTCAGCTAGTACAAACAAACATGCTATTCATTCACATCTCTATCGTAAAGAAAATATTAATTTTACACAAAAATGCGAGGTATCGTAGCATGAAAAATCAGTGACGACACTTTGGATTATCTGGTTACGTTACGTTGTTCCATATAAACTTAAAAAACTCACAAGTCCAACGGATAGAAGAACAAGACGAGCCATTTTCCTTTGTAATCGGCGAGCTGAATCTCCTTGAATTGGCCTTCCACAACAGCCATCCCTTTAAAATCAGGCGCCTCAGTGGTCACTTTCGGATAGGCGGAGTGTTTCACATCGGCGGGATGATCGAACACTGGCTCATCCGTCTCGCTCACGGTTTCATCTAAAATTCACATGTTTTTTGGAACCGTGAACTGCGCACTCTCTGAAGAGGAGGGTGCATTTCATAAGGCCAATTCATGATGGACTGAACGACAAAACATTCACGCCGAAAACACCTCCGACCGATATCCGACCAACCGATATCCATCGAGACGGTTTTCACTTTGTATTTCTTGAATCTCAGTCCGCCCAGTTTCATCGTCGGCGCAACCACTGCAGCCGCGGTCAGCTCGCCGCTGCCATTTCCAAGCAAACCTTGCGCGCCGCCGCGAGCAGACAGGGCGAGTGCGCTTTTCTGAACCGATAAGAATCTGATTTTCTTTGTGTGATTAATTATTAGCGTTCTCATTAAACATGTCTTGTTTGCACGCACAGATAGAGAACATATTTCACGGCAATTTGAAAACAGCAAAACTTTTAACGCATTCTGACGGCAGATCTGTGCAAGAAATTGAGAGAAAAAAACTGATCAGAATCTTTTCTGACTAAATAAATTAATTTTGTTTCGTGTTCGAACTACGTTGAGGGGATTATAACCAGTGTAAGCACTGTTTCTTGCGGTTTCACCTAACAAGCATTGAATACCGCGGGCCCCACAGGCTCGTCGTCAGTAAGACAAGGCTCGCTTGGGCCAAATGAAAAATGATGATCAGCACAGACGGATGTTATGTCTGGCCGAAACTCTAACAATCAGGCATCAGTGCAGTAAGATCGCATCAAGGTTTTCAAAAAGCGTCGCTCCTCTTTTGTTGGCGGTGGCGAATTTCCGGCAAATCAACTCTGGCACGCCGCTTGGTTGCAAGGCCCACCAAAGAGCTCAATTCAAAACCGGCCAATCAGCCGTCTGCATACGATTTTACAGTTCGACTGTGTTGCGTTGAAAAACCAACAGACTCACTTACCAGCAACGTTCTTGTCCGAAACATGATCGTAAAAAATATCAGACTTCCTTGCTTTTCGGCCTGTGTTTGTACATAAAGTTTTTACAATGAAAGAAAACGTAGAAAAAAAACAGAGACCAAAACAGCAAATCGGAGCCGTTTTGTGCGTTCGGGTTCTTTTTTGTTTCGAACGACATTTCCACGAAAATCAACTGATATCAACCGCTGTTTTCTGAGATTTTATTGATTTGAAGCGCTTTACAACAATCCGCGTTTCAACAGCATCAAATAAGCAATAATTGTATGATCACTTGCATTTGGAATAAAAAATAGCAGAAAGCAGTTCACCATTGGCAGCCCCAGACTGTAGACCAATTGCACTTGATTTCTTCATGCCTGATGCTGGACACTCACAAACAATCAAACACACAGGCACGCACACACACGACGGTACGGTACAGTGCCAGCCTGTAAATGCACGTTGAGATAAAGTGCGCGGTCTTCAGACAAAGACTCGATTCAGAAAAAAAACCCAAGGAAATGTAATTTCTTATTGTCATGTCTCACGAACGAATAGCCATGTTGACAGATTCGACGCATGCTTTGAACAAAAGACGAATTATGCTGATCAGATGGTGATCATGGTCAGAGGCGGGGCAAGCGATGATATTGAAAGAATACAGTCAGTTTATTGGCATCTGTCAAATGAGAGCGCACGCTTTCCGAACAAAGCAAAGAGTCCACAGCTCTGTAGACACGCGGTTTTCAATCCAGTGTTGCACACGGTCAAGCAAACACACTGGCACCACGAACCTGCGACAATGCACTCTGCGCGTGGCATGGCAGCCGGTGCGTTTGTACTTTGTATGTATGAGAATGTGTCTGTGTGACAATTCCGTATTACAGTCGAACTCGAAATTATAGGGAATCAGCTGATTGGTTGGGATTACGGTATGCATGCTTACTGTGCAGGCATTGCTGTGGGGGCGGAGTTTCGTTTGCACAGAAAGTATGCATACCGTAATCCCAACCAATCAGCGAATTCCCCATAACTTAGAGCTAGACTGTAGATAGAAATCATCTGTGAAAGTGTGCGCAATCTTCATGCAACGACTTAACTAACAGATATCAATGCACTGACTATACCAAATAATTTATAAATGTGACATGGCTTGTCACAACAAAAGAAAAGAAAAATAAGTAGCAGTAATTAATTGTTTTTGTGGAAACACAGTCCAAAAAAACAGTGGAAAATAACAAAATGAAAACAAAACGATTCAGTCACCTCAGCACGATAATTTACTGAAACTTGCCGTTTTTGGTATTTACGTTGACACAATCTACACAGAGTCTTTAAACTATGAAGGCGCCATTTAGTTTGGAGTTTCACCTTTCAGCAAATTTACAAGCAAAAAAATTTTAAGTTTTTCTGCCGTTTAGCGAATCACAAAAAGTGGGCACTTAAAATAGATAAAAACATTTAATAGAAATGAATACGGATGGTAAAAATCCGTTTTTATATTGCCAGAAAAAACCGGTTTTAATTCCGTTTTAAAACTGTTTATTTCCTAATTTTTCCCAGCACCCCGTTTCAAGAACTTCCTTCCGGGGCCAAGTAAAAATCCGGTTTCTTATTTTCGAAAGAAAAAACGGAAATGAAACCGGTTTTTCCCATGCAACCCTAGTGATGGGACAATGTTCAGATTAATAACACCAACGGTGGTTCATGAAAAAACCAGAATTTATGGTACCCAATCCACCAACCAACCAATTCATGCAAGACTCTTAGAAACAAACAACAACAGACAAAACGACCTATTTAAAGTAAAACAAGTCTTGATTTAATCACAAGAGGTGGAGCTTCGGCCGTTTTTTCTCCCACCTAAATTTGCAACGACATGAACTTGCGAAACAAACCAGTATCTTAGTACTTAAAAGAATATGCAAGATGAATATTTTCATAAATAACTCATGGCCATAATTTCACAAAAAAAACATCGAAAATACAAAAATAGCGCCAAATACAGTGTTCAGTCCACACAACTCGCACACCGGTCACAGTTTTTTGTTGCATCACACCTTTTTATAGCCGAAAACAACCAACATTGTTGCCTGTCATACAAAAGACAAACGAAACAAGTGTTACAAGTGCAAGCGCGATAAAAAAAGCTATGCAAAAACGACAAAGCTGTTCACGTTCACACAAACAAGTTAAGACAAAGTAGGACAAAAAACGTCGACTACTCATACGATGGTTTGGTACCGTTACGTTCACTTGGGAAACCTTAAATAATGGCAGAATCTTGAAGAAGACGAAGCTAATTATTTTGCAACCAGAACCAGAATCCAGGTTGCAAAAATTTTTCCACAACAACTGCAATTGCAAATAAATTAAACGGCATTCACAAAGCATCAAACTGTGTGTCACTAAATACTGCTTCATGAATGCCGCTTTACAAAGTAAACTTTACAAATTCGTGTCTCACATTTGAGTATTTCAAAAACCAACTGTTCACTGGAAAAATGCTGCAACACTTTGCTTACTTAACTGATTGAAGCAAAATCTAACTCCGCCACACACGTAGATTATAGCATGCTCAAATGAACATGTCACACTGTTGACAGGATTCGCACGCGGCAAAAAAACGGAACAAAACGAATCAATTTTCCTTGAAAAAAAAACAATTATCAATGGGTAGATTTCCGTTTCGAATTCGTCGCCGTGCTATTTTCGCCCATAAAATTTCGCGCATTTGACTAGGCCAAAAATGTGACATGCTAATTCGGACACACTACTGTTCTGAGTACGGAATCACTTCCACCAACTCCAACACCCCCCCCCCCCCATAACCCCACAACAACGTCCCCTCAGGCTTTGTACGTCCGAATGACGTCTTGAATTGGCATCCTACAAATCGGACACTCAGCGCGTCGTATCCATTGCGCCTTCGCGCAGTCGTAGCACATGCACAGATGGCCGCACGTGTAAAGGACGCAGTTGATCGGGGCGCACATGCACACCGTGCAGTCCTCGGACACGTCCGACTTTGGCGAGTGTTGTCGTTGCTGTTGTTGTTGTTGTTGTGTTTGCACCTGTTGTTGTTGTGATGGTGGTGCAAAGCTTGATCCGGTCGCTGAGTGAGCGCGTGGTGGCGGCCGGGGCGCCGGCTGCTGCGGTGGCGGGGTTGCTGAAGAATTGGGAGGAACATGATGGAAAAAACAACGTAATTTCTGGAGATAAAACAGACGGTTGTACACCCGGGGACGGTAGACGTGATGGGGAGCACTCAGTGCCGAACTAACTTTGATTAGCAACATTTTTCTTGCCCATATTTTCCTGCATAACAACACATCTCACAAAGTTCGCAAAATCATCGACCAGACAGCACAGAAAAACCAAACTCACGGACAACCTCACCGGAGAACGCGGCCGTCGACACCGAGCGCTGCGAGAAGCCGCCGCTGGTCGCCGTTGCAGCGTGCGCGCTCCTTGCAGCCGGCTGGATCGGCGGCGGAAGGTTGACGACGCTTAGAGCGCCGCTCGACTGTGCTTGTGGCGGCGAGTCCGACTGATGACGCGAAGGCACTGGCGGGCGCGGCGGCGGCGGTCGTGCGATGGAGGATGCGGCGAGCACGCCCGGTCGGACACTGGACGCGGCCGTTCTCGCTGCTTGCAGCGGCACGCTTGTGACGGACGCCACGGTGGAAGCGCTGTTGCCGCTGGCGCTGGCGACGTCTGCGGTGGCGCAAGGCGGTGCGACGCTCGAGGCGGGACGCGCCGACGTCGACGGTGGTCGCGCGCTGGAAAGCGCAAGAGAATCGTTCATCGGTGTTGTTGGCGTAGGCGACCGTTGTTCGATGCTGGCCTCGTCTGGCGACAAGTGGTCATATGAAAATGTTTCTCGCATAAAATCACAAAAAACCACCTACGCATCGTTACTGCGAAGTTGCACTGGGGAGACACGCTGCCACTGTGTTTGATAACGAATAATATTTCAGCGCGTTCCTCCAGTGACAAAAACCCGTGATATGAAGGAATGAAACGGGCTTCAAACAGTAATTGTACCCAAAAGACACACAAAAAAACTGCCAAACTGATAAAACCGAAGGAGAAAACCGAGAACGACCAGACCAAGCAACAGCAACCACCCAAAAATCGAACGCTGAACGACAGCAAAACCCCGCGGCCGACTAGCCTGGACGGCAACGCCGACGGCGGCAAGACGCCGGCCAGTTTGAGCGCCTGCGTGCTGCCATAGATGTCCAGCCACATCCACATGCGCTGCGTCTCGTCGACGTGCATGATCACGCGGTCGTGCGCATTGTTCAGGTGGAAGTGTACGCGACCTGCGTTTTCGCACAGAAAATTGGGGGCATTGCGTTTTTTTTGTCACTAAATCAGCGTGCGCTATGCAATCAGCAGCACCGAAAAACGCCGTATAGTTAAATATACAGTAAATAGTAAGTATAATAGCAAATAGTAAATATATAGTAAGTATATAGTAAAATAATAGGCTTATTAGTTGTTTTCAGCGCAGGACAGACTCCACCTCTCCGCAGCAGCGCCCGCGCACAGACAGCATGCATCACCTGATCGATCACCAACCAATCAGCGAACTGCCTATAACTTTCCTACAGTTCCACAAAAAAAGGTAGATAAATAAATTCGTTTGGTTGGCGGAAAAGGAAGGTGACCAGGAAACTTCGCACGCCCAGCCCATCCCAAAAACCTCTCCCAGTCCCGCACCTTGCTCATCGACCCTGAACGACAATTCGTCGGTTGTCTTCGGCTGCGCGGCGACATCCTTGATGCTGACCCAGTACTCGGCACGTTCCAGCAGATCGTCCGAGTCGTCCGGCAACGAGTCCGGCCGCAGATGCAGCGGGTCGCAACAGGTCAGGCCGAACGCGACGCCGCCGCTGTACGCCGGCAGGCTGTTCGTGATCTGTGAGCGCAGGCGAGGGGACCTTTGGCTTGCCTACTCATGGTGTCTTACACTTCTCTGGTATTATGCCGTGCACTGCCGAATAAAACTGAACTGAACTGAACTGGGGACGCATGCGAGTGAAACCCGATTGATCCGATCGGCTGTATGCACAATTCGGACCAAGGATAATTCGGTTTTCCTCATTGAGAAACCATCTCAAGAGCACATATGCTCAAAAATATAAGCATTGTTTGTTCAAGATTTTCACTGCAACGCCGGATGAATTCAAAGTTCCGGAGTTGCTGCGGCGGTCTCAGAAATTGCAACGACAGTGTCACTCTGAAACATATCCAACCAACTGATCGTCACGTGCATGCAGCGCGATTCTATGCGAACCAAGCTGTCTCCGCCTCCGCAGCAATTCATGCACAGAATGCATGCATCAACCAATCGGCTAGTTTGATATGTTTTAGAGTGCGAGTGAAGTAGCATGACTCTGTCACATATACAATTGAGTGGCAGCCCTAAAGCACATCAATTATCTACTTCACTACCGTTCACATTTCAGTCTCCAATGAAAACAATCAATCAAACCCCATCAAATCAAACCCCGTCGACCACAACGAACGATTTATGTGTTGTGCATTTATTCAAACGTGTCCGAACTAAAATGACGTCATTTGATTTAAAAACGCCCTTTTGTCTAAGTACAGACACTAAAATGTCAGTTTGGTGTGACTGATTCGACATTCACCATTTGATTTACGGGCAGAAATCGGCTAACCGGAAAGTCATGGTTTGCTGTGAACGGCAAGCGGCATGTTTTGCGGCACATGACGTCATTTCAGTGGGACACGTTTGACAAAATAGGTCATTACCTGAACGATCAGCGTCTCATTGATCTCCATTGGCCTGCTCGTGAACACGTATCCGCACGTGTACTCGGTCTCCAGGCGGTGCGCCACCGTTCTGTCCGCCGACAGTCGCACGTGACGACCGCAGATCACGTGAAACGACATCGCGCGCAGCGGCAGACCTTCGGTGGTGATTTGACGTTTGCTGGGACACGCTTTTGCGTTTCGATGTTCAACAATTGGAAGCAAGGAGAGCTTGCTGTTTGAGCTGTCCGACAATTGATGATCGCCAGGAACCACGATCGTCAACTCTATAACACATCCAACTCACTGATTGGTTCGTGCGTCACGTGATGCATGCCATTTCTGTGGAGGCAAAATTTGGACTGCACTGAATGCATGCATTACGATCATCAACCAATCAATCAACTGGTTGGATGTGTTATTGAGTTAGACTGCTCACTGCACTGGTCAAAAATCCGTTTTCACGCATCGGCTTCGGTGAAAAAACACCAAAAATTTTGTAACTTTGATTGACTGGCTCAACTAACTAAATGAACAACTATCCAATTGACCTCATTGGAGATTCCATTAGCGTTAGCACAGCTGCATTCTGAAGCACGGAATCAATCCAAAAACATAAAATTTCAACAACAAAAACACACACACCCGCATTGTATCGCAGCGTGTTGCTCAAGTGCGTTTGTTGCTGCGGCTGTACACGCGAGGCAGCCTGTGTGTTTGTGTCGTGCACGTGCATTCGGTGCAGCATTGAGCCGAGCGCTGATTGGTTGCAGTCTTGCGGTGGTGGTGTACCTGGTAAAAAGTGACCATTTAAAAAACGCGGCCAAAACAAAACTCAGCCAACAACTAAAAAACGATCAGGGCTAACCTGTGTTACTGAGAGCGACATTGGGCGGCGGTAGTGCGGGTCGCGTGGCAGGCGGCGGCGGCGGCGGCAGGTTGACCACACGTAGCGGTTGATTTTGTTGTTGGAGATCTGCACGTTCACGAACAAGAATAGTCGCACAACATTATGCATGGTAAAAACAGTGTTTCTTCCTTCTTGTTTTCTAGTTCATAGTTTTCAGAGTTGACAACGTGATTCAGAAAAAGTGTTTGGTTTCAACTATTGCAGTTACTCGTTGTGCGAGTCGCTGCAGTGAAAGAATCCAACCTGGAGGATGGCTGGCTGCACTGTGCATGCCGCGCATGCGTCATTGATTTTGCTCTGCCCCACTTGTTCTTTTCACCCAATCAGCTCAAACTCAAACGAGAAATAATCACACCAAACCAGGGTATGGAGGCCTAGGGTTGAAAAGGTAAAAATACCGTTTTTTACCGGTAAAAAACGCGTTTTATTACGCGTTTTTGTACGGAGGCTAAAAATGGGGTCCTGAAAAAAAACGGAAAACAACCAGGTATTTTTCCCGTTTTTTTCGTTTTTTCCCGTTTTTTTTCAATTTTTGACGTGAATTTTTTTCATTGTGTTTCCTTTGTTTTTGGTCATAGTTTTGCACTTAATGGTACCAACATCAAGTGTGCCCGACCCCGACCCGACGAAAACAAGAACCTGCGGGCAACACAGAAAAGCAGTATTTTGTTTTCATGTTTTTCGTGTGCTTGTGTATGCGCTGAGTCCTGAGTGAAAAATTCGGATTTCCTTTTTGTATCCTGACTGGGTGATGACTTTGGCTTTTGCCTTTCTTTCGTCATGGGAGCGGACCACTAAGCCAAACACCCTTTCCCTATCGAATTGGCCGTGAACGCCAGAATTTGGTCTTTCGTGTTTCAGTGAAACTGGCGCGTCGCGAGCGAAATATTTTTTAGAAAGCAACCTGACTGCAAGAAACAACAAAAATGCCACGAATAAAACAGGATATTATTCGAGAAAATTTTATACCAGTCGACCGTCCATTTGGTGCCGCAAAAACGGAATTTAGGTGTGTATAAAAAACGGTGTGTAGGAACACGGTGAAGATGCCGCAAAATAGGTGAATCTGCCGCAAATTTTACTTGCGGCATCTGCACCACGTTTCACCACACCGTCGCACGGTTCTGGTCCGTACACATCCATACATGTCTTTCTTTCTATGCAGCTACAAAAAGTGGTACTGTGATTGAGCTTGTGATCAGATTTCCGGTTGTGATTGTGACCATACCAAAGAATAAACATACATATGCCTTGGTCAATTGTTCGAAGCTGTATTTTATTGAATTTCATGTTCAAAAGCCTGTCAGAATCATGGTTTCTGTTACATTGGCAAAAAACACACTTGTGGGTTGTGTTTTGTCACGAAAGACTAACTTCAACAACTCGTAACTTGTTGTACGAGTCTTCGTACCATTGGTTTTCAACAATTCTCACCAAATAATACTCCGTTTTTTTCCCGTTTTTTCCCGGTAAAAAAACGGTAAAAAAACCGGTTTTTTACCGCGACTTGAAAAATACGGGTTTTTTTCAACCCTATGGAGGCCGCGGGGTGGTAAACCGTCCACTCATCTGAAGCCCACCAGTGTGAGGTGCGGTACCATACCCTGAAGCCCACCGTAGTTTCTAGAATTGGTTGTTTCGGAGGGGGGATATGGGAAGGTGCTCCAAAATGCAAATGCACACCCACTCAAGCGAATCAAAAAAAAACCGCAACGAACGAACTCGCAGCGTTGTCGATCATGACCGCACTATTAGAGGACGCCTGCTGCGCTTGCATCGATGCGGCGACGACACCGCGCGGACGCACCGCGGGCGCCGTGGTCGGCGGTCGCGCGGGTCGATGCGGTCGCAGGCGCACCTCGCTCTCGTCGATGAACTCGATCGCGGTCGTGTTGCCGTAAATGTCGACCAAAATGTACATCGGCAGCCACGTGTTGATGCCGCTGAATGAGATTTCGTGATGAAAGAAACAGAAAGTAATTGAGAAAATTTTAAAAAAATTACTGTTCACTTATCCGCTTTTTGCCAAAGAACGGTTCAAGCTAGGGTTGGTGAAAACTGATTTTTTATATGGCCAAGAAAAAAAATTGTGCTTTTTAAAAAAAACGGTTTTATTTCCTATGCCAACTCTAGTTCAAGCTGTCAATCTTCTCTAAGTAATCAGAATCAGCACGAAAACTCAGTTCCTAAACGACTTCAACCCTATTTTCATCTTTCAATGATGAAACACACAGCGTAAAACTTATCACCTGCCCCGCATCCGCATTGCTCATTGCTCATGATCCACTGGCGCGCGTGCACACGCTCCGCACTCAACATAAACTCGTTCAAAACGCAGTTATTTTCATTCTTGCTTTCTTAAAAAGGTTGGCTTAGGTAAGGATTAGGTTAGGAACAGGTTTTGCTTAAAATTAGGCTTAGGTTTGGTTTTAGGTTTATGTCCGTTTTAGCAATGTCCGAGAACATCCCATTGTGGAGCGTGAGTTAACTGGAGCGTAATATCATAAAACGTCCAACACACAGACACACAATGATTAAACACACAAACGTGGTGACACACACCACCCGCCAATCAGGTGGCTCCACTCAAAACCAGCGCGACTCACTTCAAGAATTGCCCCTTCCAGCTTCCGTCGATTCCGTACATCAGCTCGCCGTAGTCGTTCACGTAGAAGTGCAACACGGCATCCTGTTTGCAGTATCGCTCAGCGAGCGCTTTACCCCAGGTGCCCTCCTTCGACGTCAGGTCGGGACAAGCGAATCTGTGCGAACATCAGTAACCGGGATGAATCAGATTATGCACGAAAAGTCGTGCAAAATGTCGAAAACTTGGGTGCATCGTCTATGGAGGGGCGGAAAAGAAACTTCTGGGGGTGTTTGCTAATTATTTTTCCGATAGAAACTTTTCACGGCAATTCTCTTCCTGCAAACAAGACGCACGAAGTAAAACTGTCAGTGCACTCAATAGTGGATAGTTATCGATTGCTCATGTCTCTCTCCATCAAAATCATCCACAATAATTCCCATTCAAACGAGACGAAAAACGGAGAGAAACAAACCACGACCAGCTTAGCAAAAGTAAAAATGTGGTATTATTGAAATAGAAAGCAGAAAAGAACACATGTTAATACAACACACACACAAAAACCAAACGAACGAACAAAACCATCTCGCGCGCAATCCTAAAAACAACAACACCAACTTTGGCAAATTGCTTCGCAACGTCTCCGGGTCGGTGTTGGTGATGCCGAATCGCAGCACGCCCGACCAATTGGCGGCGACGTCGATGAACTTCAGACAGACATTCTCGTTGACGGCGATCGGTCGGCCGCTGAATGCGAGCGCCTGGAGAAGTTTATTGAAAAAATTGTTGAATTTTTGCTTTGTTTCGTTGAAATAGTGCGCATTCTCGCAGAAACACAGGGTTTTTTTGACGCAAAATCGTGCGTCAATGACGAAAAATAATTTGGGCTGACGCAAAAAAATTCGGCCGTTTGCGTCAGCTGACGCAAACAAATTTCTAGGACGTCATAAGGCCATTTTTGGGTTATTTATGCACTGATTGACAATTTTTCCGCGCCTTCGGCGCAGACCACGGACTTCTTATAATTTTGTCTGACAATGCATATCATGCAAATGTGATGGATGGTCAGCTGATTCGTCGTTTGTTTTCAACATTGTTGTTCAGTGTTATGTTGACGGTTCGATCTAACAACACCGTGGCGTATATTGTTGATTTGACCGTTTCTAGGTTCACCTAGCTTCTATCCTGAGCTAGCTTCCACCTAGCTGCACCTTTTGTTCGCTCCGTTCTGTTTCTAATCTGAACTGAACAAGTCTGAACAGGTGTCGTCATAGAAGCTCTACCGATCTAAAAATCAAGTCTAGAAACTGAAAATCCATTACAAAAAAGCCTAGGCCTCGTAAAGCTTTGTTTCTGCGCAGCAGGGGTTGTCAAATGCCAAAATCGCCTTGTTGTTTGACACAGGCGTTGAAAACGCTACTTTTAGTGATGAATGACGCAAAAAATATTGCTTCTTCTTCGTTATTTGTTCGATTTAGACTGGTATCATATTGACGCAAGAAAATTTGTGCTGACGCAAAGTTTTTCGACAGTTTGCGTTTGACGCAAGAAAAATTTGACGAAAAAAAACCTGCAGAAACACCAAAACCATGTCAAGATTATTCATTACTGTTATTGATCAATTTGAGAAAACTGTTCAATTGAGTTGTGTTTTGCTGAAATAGTACGCATTCTCGCAGAAACACCTTGTCAAAACACCAAAACCATGTCACGAATTGAATCGGACAGCTCTTTTCAGCGCTTGCATGCTCGCCTACTTTTTGTACGGCAACAAAAACCAACAATATTCAAGGAAATAAAAGAAGAAAAACAGGAAAAAAGCCAGCCGCAAAAAAACGTCCAACAACCTTGCAGAAGCTCTCGTTGCGCCTCGCGACGTGTCCATTTCGCTCCAGCCGCACATTCTCGCCGTGAACACGATGAAACGTCAACGGGATGTTCATTATGGTTGACGGACTGCGCGTTGAGCGCGAATGCTCCGCAGATTGGTCTGCGGAAACACAAAAAAATGGTTTCACTTTTTTTCAAAATTCCTTCCTGGATGATCTGTCCGTTCGAAACGTGAATAAACAACTGTCGAATCGTTCTGGGATTGAGTGACTGGCTGATTGTTTCTTTTAATCTTCATTTGTTTTCTCGATACAAAAAGACGTGATGAGTCGATGACTTCTTAGCTTAGCAATGTCAAAAAACCGTCGAAATTAACCGCACAACTTGAAAATGTGTTGCCGCAAGCGCAACAATTGATAACAGAAACAAAGCACCTGAAATTGGATGGATGATGGAACCTGAGAGCGACTGATTTGTCTGCTTAGCACCAATGAGCGTTGTTGTGTCCTCGTGTCGTCGCGTCACGGTTCCTTCCACACCGACGCCAACAGTTCCTTCTTCGTTTTGTATATTTTGACTGCTCGTTGCACTGGACGTAGTCGTTATTGATGCACTCGCTTGCACATTACCCATAATAATCGTGCTGCGTCGTCATTGCACGACAGCAGAAACGCTTTGGCGTATTATTATTGCGTTTGGTTTGTTTGACGGATGAGCTTTGATGAGAA